>JANSVA010035037.1:0-13991 GCA_025504915.1 Erythroxylum reticulatum | reverse complement strand
GTGAAAAAGAGAGAATTTAATGATCTGCTGGCAATCGCAATAGAAGAGGGGCAAATTATTAATAGAGTGAGGTGTAAACTAGCAAAACAAAAGGCAAAGAAGACTATCTCAGTGGCCAAAGGAGAAGCGTATGAGAATATGTACAGGGATTTGGATACGATCAGAGGAGCTTAAAGAATTTTCAAAATATCAAGAGTTAGGGAACATGAGACGATAGATTTCAACCAAGTCTACTATATACGGGACGAAGAGGGACAGGTACTCATAGATGACCAAGTCATCAAAGGGAGATGGAAGAGATACTTTTATGGCCTATATAACGAAGACATAATGGTCGACATAAAGTTAGGGGAACCTTTCGTGTTAGGACTTTGTCTAAACAAGAACTTATGGGGGAGGATCATGAGGGAGAAGTTACAAAGGTAATAAGGGGAATGGGGAGCGAGAGGGCTGTAGGACCGAATGGCATCCCTGTAGAGGTATGAAAGTAAATAGGAGTTGTCAATATTGAGTGGTTAGTACAGCTCTTTAATAAGATTCTCATGTCAGTCAAGATGTCGGATGAATGGAGATTGAGTAGGGTAATCCCCTTGTACAAGGCCAAAAGTGACATTCAACAATGTCAAAACTATCGAGGCATCAAATTACTTAGTCATACAATAAAGATGTGGGAGAAAGTGATTAAAAAGAGAGTACAGAGAGCAACTTCTATATTGGCCAACCAATTTGGATTTATACCTGGTAGGTCCACGACAGAAGCAATACATCTCCTTCTGAGACTAATAGATAGCTACAGGGAACAAAAACAGGACTTGCATATTGTTTTTGTAGATTTGGAGAACGCGTATGACAGGATGCCTAAAGAACTCATTTGGTGGTGTTTGGAGGCTAAAGGCATTCCTAGGCCATACATCAACATGATTAGGGATATGTATGAAGGAACATTGACTAGTATAAGGACAATAGGAGGCGACACGGAGGCGTTCTCTATTGGTGTTGGACTACACCAAGGCTCGATTTTAAGTCCATTTGTATTCACATTACTATTAGATGAACTTACCAAACATATTCAAGGAGAGCTACCTTGATGTATGTTATTTACTGACAACATTGTCCTAGTCGATGAGACCAAAGAGGGGGTCAATGCAAAGCTGGAACGTTGGAGAGTAGCATTAAAATCAAAAGGTTTTACAATGAGCAAGTCCAAGATAGAGTATTTAGATTGCAACTTTTCAGGTAGCCAGATGATACAAGAGGCGGAGGTAGCGATTGGCACTGACATCGTACCACAAAAATCAAGTTTTAAATATCTCAATTCCATCATTCAGAGAGATGGTAATATCGACGATGATGTATTATATCATATTAGGTCTTGGTGGAATAAATGGTAGAGTGCCTCGGGTGTTTTATGTGATAAAAAGGTCCCTGTAAAACTCAAAGGGAAGTTCTATGAAATAGTGATTCGACGTACCATGTTATATAGGGCAAAGTGTTGCCCTACTAAATGTAGGCATACGTGACAGTTGTTAGTAGCAGAGATGCATATGCTTATATGGATGTGCGACATTACCATCAGGGATAGGGTATGAAATCAGGTAGTGAGAGCCAGACTACAAGTGGCTAGTATTACAGAAAAGTTGAGAGAGCAAAGGCTAAGCTGGTTTGGGCATGTGTGCAGAAGGCCCTCAGATGCTCCGATACAATGCTGTGAGTTAATAAACCTTAGTGGATACAAGAGGAGGAAAGGACGTCCTTACAAGACTTGGAGGGAAGTGATCAAGAAAGATATGTTAGAGTTGGCCCTCAATGAGGCAGTTGCTAGAGTTAGGAAAGTCTAGCAGGATAGGATAAGGGCTAACGACACCATTCAGAGTCCTCGCACCTTATACTTACTGCATAGGAAGTATTACAAGTAGTGCGTTTTTAGGCTAGGTTGCAGAGAAGTTATAGTTTGGAGAGGATTCCTGTGATGGATGCCTAAAGCAGTACGATTGTCACATCCTCAAGATTGCGCAGTAAAGACTCCTGAAGCGAATGACGACAAAAGAGTCGGTCTATACAAGGTGTAAGAAAATAGCAAATATGGTAAACCTTCAGGTATGTCCTTATTATCTTGTTTTATAATTCTATTTACTTAAATTTCTCTCTTTGCATCATGATTTTTTGTCGCATTTGCATGAAGGTCTACAGGAAACAGCCTCTCTACTATGTAGGGGTAAGGCTGCATACTATCAGACCTTACCAGACCTCGTTTCACTGTAGGACTTCAGACTGGGTGTGATGATAAAAAAGGTATTTGATTATAAACTCTTCACTCTATAGTTGTGACTACATCCAGATATTTGAAATCCTAGAAAATCTGGGGTTAAAAGACGAGATTGAGACTTCAAGTACAAACAATTTGATAGGAAAATTTATTAATTTTGATTATGTTATGTATAACAAATTAAACATCGGATTTTATACTATTCTACAATTTGAGTCGAAAAATTTGGATAATTTTTTGTTTCAATTAAGGGACTACCCTTACAATTTAGATTTCGATATTATGGAAAATTTTGTTGGATTTCCTAGATTGAACATAATTGAAAGACATGATCACTTTCATGCTAAGCAATATTGGAAGCAATTAATAGGGTTCTATAACTTTTTTGTGAGAAATGCTCATAATAATGTTATTATTAGTCCTGAGCATTTGTTACTAAATAAATTTATATGCTATACTGTGTTTGAGAAAATTGAAAATAATAAATGTTCTATTAAAGACTTATTCATATTTTGGTGCATGGACAATAATATCAAAGTTTCCACTTCAACCTATATTTTTCATACAATAACTACTTCTCTTTAAAAGAAAAGCAGCCATCTTGGTATAAGTTATCTCATTACTACATTTACTGTATATCATGGTGTATCTGTTAAGGGACTAGCTATTGCTTTTCCTAAGTTTCTTAATCACACTCATTTAAGGCTAGTTTAGATCTTGATGGTCCATGATGTGGAAATTTGGGATATTAGTTCCAAAATTCATATGAAATAAATGATTAGACAAGCTAGCTCTAGTTTTGTACTAGCATAACATTAAACCAAGGTCTCATTAAGTGAATAAATAGATGACGATGAAGAGGAAGACTAGGAGAAAGTCTTCAATTTAGGATTAGAAAACAATAAGCTCACGACGATCCTTATGAACACTATGGAGGCAAAAATGAAGGACATGGCATGATAATAAGGAAAACAGTGATGCAAAGCAAAGAAGATTCTAAAGTACTTCGATACTTAAGTTGATCAGATTACTTTACCCACACCATTTTTTTATGTGTGTTGTTTAGTTTCTCACATTAAAGACATTGTGTTGTCTAAGTGTGGGTATGTTTATGCATTGACATCTTATATATGTGAATTTTGCATATCATATTATGCTAGTTTTGATTAGGTTGACATTAAGTGAACATTTTGTTGCATATGTGTGGATTGTGTGATTGTGCCAATGGCAAGAATTTGATGGAATTAATCTAGCTTTGAACATATTCATTTAATTTGTAAAGGCATATTGACTTATGAATTTTATGCTTTAAGTATTTTTGGATGAATATGCATCTGAATTAGGATATGACACCTATTCTTCACTTTAGGAAATTTTTTATATGTTTATAATTATAATTCAATCGAATTTGCTAACATTATTAGTACCCTTTCATAAGAATGATTGACTAAAAGGAAATAAGGTAGGCTAAGAAATTGTGTCAAATAAAATTCTTATTCCACTAGCCCTTTGTAAAGAATATTAGGTTATGAACAGAGTTGGTAGCCAGTTAAGAGTGTGATATAGTTGAGTACTGGGGGCATTCATGAAAAGATATTTGTCTTCATGTAAAAAGGCTAGAATGACACTCCAACCAAGATAAATAAAAAATGCGAACTAGTTGAGTAACCGGGAGACATTCATAACAAAATATTTGCCTTTATGTCAAAATACTAGGTTAACGTTAAAGAAAATAAAAAATGGTGTTTCAATAAATAAAACCTAATGATCTTTTAAAATAGCAAAAATTTTACTGAAAGGATATTTAGTGATAGTTGCCCGTTTGATTGATCACTAATTATAAATGCATGTTTACAAGTGCCATAGGTGTATGAATAGGGTGTTAATATTTTGATTGATATTTATATTCAATTTAAAGTACTAAACATAAAAGGAATAGGATAGCATGTTAGCACAATTTGAATGATTGATGTTTGCAGTTAGATTGATTCTATAAGGTTCAATTCTATTGTATAATTATTGCATGTTGCATGAATGTGTGCTTATGTGTTTTATGTTTGTTTGTGTTTACGTTTTTTGTTTTTGCTTGAATACAAGCAAAATTTAATTGTAGGAATGTTGATAGGTATAGATCATATTATGTTTTCTAAGAGTGTTAATGTGTTTTCAAGTGTTTCATAGATGATTATCCTATGTATAGGCATAGAATTATGTTATTGTTAATGTTTGATTATGATTTAAATGTTTGTATGGATTAGAGCATGAATTCCATCTTAATTTTATGTTTCATGAGGTTCTTGATGTTCTTTTGAGTGTTAGAAATTAGGAAATTAAAGAACAAAGAAGATGGAGAAATCTTGAAGGTGTCATGATTGTGCACAAGGAGCATGATCATGACACATGTGCATAAGGTACAACATGGCTCTGTAAGGATTGTGCTCCATGCATGGAGCATAATTGTGACTCCAAGGTCACTATTGTGATAGGATGTTTATAGGCTTGAGTTTTTTTTTATTTTTATGGTTCGAGGCTAATTTTGGAACTAAACAAAGTAGGAAAAGTCTAGTCACGACCCCAGAACCTAAAATACTATATAAGAAATTGAAATACAACAAAACATGTAGCAACCATTATTTAAAGTGGATCAAAAGTGGAGAGATCAAAGAAGAGCTTCAAAAAATTCCAGCAATCTAGATAAAGGCTTCAATAGTGTTTTTATTCTTTTCCTTTATTTCTTTCATTATTATTGATTTGTAATTGGAATTTTTTATGTTTAATATGTCTATGGATTTCTAAATTCAAATTAGGAATTATTTTGGAATTATTTTGTGACCTGTCATCATTGTTGAATTCAATACATTTTTGAATGTTTGTGATAATTGTTATGCAAGAACTTGCAACAAATCTAGAGAGTGAGTCAAAGTAAATAGTGTTAGGTTATACAATGAGAGTTGGCAATTTAATAAACATATGATTAGCAAATTAATGATTAATCGAAGAGAGATCTTGGTTTTGAAATTAATTATCTAATAGATTGCTTTAAATCTAATTGAATAAATTAGGAATAGTTTTATAAATTGAGAGATTGCAAATTCATAATTATCGAATTCAAATAGGGATAGTTGATTAGATCTTGAGAAAGAGTAATTAAAACATTAGGAAATCTGGGATAAAAAATAATTGAATTGATAAGATTAAGGGAGTCAAAATAAGGGAAAAATAGTTCCTAAATGTTAAACTTTGATCAAAACATAATTTAATTGGTAGCTCACTTATTATTTGATTATTTGTTTAATTTATTTATTCAATTATTTCAATTTTCAGTATTTACATGTAATTCAAATCAATTTCATATTACAATAAACAAAGTAGATTCAAATTTTTTAGGTGTTTATAAATTCATGTGGGAACGATAACCTTAGTGCTACAAGATACGATTCATATATTTGCAAGTATTGAGAGTTTTATTATATATAGAACTTACTTAATGTATGCTCTAGTAGAATTTATTTTTTTGGTTTATGTAAAATTTTTGCTTCTCTAGCTTATTGCTTTCTTCATTTCATTGGGGCATGGAGGGTTAGGAAATTTAGTTATATGAATTATGGATGGAACCTATTTAGTTCAGTAACAGGGTCAAATTAAACCCTAATGTTTTAACCCTCATGTTTCATCACTGCAAAAATTATAATATTTTACAAATGTTAAAAAACTCGATTTAAGTCAACCTTCCATTTAAAAAAACATAGGTGACATTATTTGATTAATTTGGTTTCATGTCATATGTTCATCCTATGTAGCAATGACATAAAAGATTAAAAACAATTCTAGGTTCAATGTCATATGCTTCTCTCTTGCTATGCTTCCTTTATTTGGGTATATGCTTATTTAGTTTATCATATAATTGTTTTCCTATATACTTATGGTTTTTGTTCCTTATTACATATGATCGAGTTTACAAATTTATGAAAGAGTTGGTTTAATTTCTATATTGAAGTTAAGATATTGATCAATTGTTAAAAACATCATTTATTTTTTCTTCCAATTTAAAAATTATACATATGATCATTATCATAGAAATAATTGATAATTCTCCTTTTATTTGTATTGTATTTAGACTTTTGGCAATCTTCATTCTTTTAAATCTTAGTTGTTTCTTTAACCTTAAACATGCTTTCTTTTTCTTATTACAACTATCAATCAAGCAGTGATAGCTCTAAAAATGCTAGAATAATATAAAAATAAGTATGATCTTATGATCAGTGATGTTGACATGCTAAACATGGATATTTTTAAGCTTCTTGAGCTTAAAACGGACTTATGTATCATCAATTTCATCGATAGTATATTAACTATTAGCCTTGTGATACCTAAGATAGGCTGTGATTGAAGT
Organism: Erythroxylum reticulatum; assembly: GCA_025504915.1. Taxonomy (NCBI): domain Eukaryota; kingdom Viridiplantae; phylum Streptophyta; class Magnoliopsida; order Malpighiales; family Erythroxylaceae; genus Erythroxylum; species Erythroxylum reticulatum. The sequence goes on along the minus strand of JANSVA010035037.1, from coordinate 7,332 downwards.
ATGGCTATGAAGTCATAAAATGCATAAAACCCTGCTTTAGTTGCGATCAAAAAGATGGTTTTTAGTAAAATTGTTTATTGTCCTTATATCATCAATAATTTCAACAATAGTTATTGTGTTGAAAATAAGAAGAGGTTTTATAATTTGTTGTTAGAGTACACACTCATTTATAGTTTAGCCAATCCAATCACTAGTGGTTGCTTGCCAAAATCATATGCTAAATAGGACATAAGAGTGATACTAAATGGTTTATCTCACATCAACACAAAAATGTTTGTCCATTATGACTAATAAACCATTATTTGTACTATGTTTTTATAACCATATTCAATGTATTTTGCTTGTTATTTGATAGTTCTACTTTTTTAGTACTAACTTTTTTTCTAGTGTGTTTTTAGGTTTTAACTGCCTTCATGGATCAAAAAGAGAATAATTCGGGAGAAATCATGGCATAAAAAAAAGAATTAGGGTTATTTAAAAGACATATACCCATGTCAAGATGTATACGCCCATGTAACACACACATCCGCATAAAAGGATCATGTAAGACATTATAAATGTGTAAATCTTTGAAGATGCTATTATCCATATAGAGATACACACCTATGTAAGTAATATATACACCCATGTCCCTTGCCTAGTTATGTAACTGAGATTTTTAAGTCACGATATTAAAGTGTTTTTGAGATACATGATCAGTAACACAGAAATCCTAGTTTTGCCATATAAAAGGCAATTATGAAGAGGAGATGAGGGGAAAGTGGCTAAATTCAAAACTTATAGCCAAAGTTAGAGTAAAAGGCATGATTATGAACCTAAGACAACTAAAAAATGAATAATTACTCAAGGGAATTTCATTGGAGAAAAAGGGTATATATATATATATATATATTCTTTTTTTATTATTCCTTTGAAATTTTAATATTTGATTCATTTTCTATGTTTAGGAACTAAGTTTATTTAATGCCTAGCTAGGATGAACCCTAAGTAATTTAATTCAATTTGATTGATTCATTCGTTGTGATTCAGTTATGTGTTTCAATTCTTGAATTGATATGTCCAGGATATTAGATCAATATTTGATTTTACATGATTAAGATTGATAAATCCTTTAGTATGAATATATATACTATAATTGGAAGGAGTTGTATGTAAACCTAGAGATAGGTTAACATAAATCCTTTAGTTTAGGGTCAAACCTAATAAAGAAATTTAAAAGTCAAATAATGCGATCTTAAGGGTTTTAATTAACAAGAGATTTTAGTTAATCAATTGATGATTAGTTATTAATAGTCTTAAGAAAGTTATTAGGATAAGATATCATTTTCTATAGTCTAATGATCAATAAATAAATTGTATAATAAAGGCTTAATAATTAAGATAATTTTAGGGGACTTACTGCCTAGGTAATATTTATTTGATATTAGGTTAACCTTTATGTTATATTTTTCTTAATTCATTATTGGGTTGAGTTTTAGTTTAGTTTAATTTTATATTAAGGCATCGTCTTATTCAATAGTTAGATGATACAAAAGAGGCCATTACTAGTACTTGTAATCCTCATGGGATCAACTCATACTTGTTTTAGCTAGCTACAACTACACTATAGGCTTGTAGTTTAAAATTACGTTAATCAATTTTTTGAAGCTATTTTTGGGGATTAGAATATTAGGAAAGCCTTGCCTTTATTAATCTAGACTTTATTACTTGTTTTATATCTATTTATTTTTGAATTTGTTTTCTTATTTTATTGACTCTTTAGTTTTATTAGTTCTATAAGTCTTGGGGTTAGTCTATGATTCGAGGGAATTCACCACATTTAGTCAACAAAGTTTTAGATATTGAGGGGATAGCTCGTAGAAATATCTGTAGGACTTTACTTATAGAGTTGGAGTTAGATCAGCATATAGAGGACTTAGAAGGTTACATTGATACTGAAGAATCTAAAACTATAACAAACTAACCAAGGACCATATTTAAATTTGGTAGACCAAACTTGACATGAGAGGAGCCTAACATCGCGAGACTAACTATCAATGCCAATAATTTTAAAATTATATGAGTATTATTTAGATAGTGTAACAATTTGTCCAATTTGATGGGCTATAAGATGAGAACCCAAACACATATTTCACAAACTGTATGGAGATTTATGATACCTTTAAGATTAATGATGCCAATGACGATGATATTAGATTAATATTATTCTTATTGTTATTGAGGGTCAACGCAAAGTAACTGTTAAACTCTCTACCTAGGTCATTTTTTGATACCTAGAATAGCAGAAAAGTTTCTTTTGAAGTACTTACCACTAGCTGCGAATCCTAAACTAAGGAATGACATCTCCTTCTATACTTAGGATAATTGACAGGCATCATATGACACATGAGAGAGATTCAAGGAGATGTTAAGGAAAGTTCTGCATCATAGACAAACATTGTCGATGCAAATACAAACCTTTTATAATGGGCTTAATCAAACGTATATGATAGTTACAGCAGTTGGGGGGTACTCCGAATAATAAAACTCCAAATGTAGCTCATGACTTTATTGAAGACATAGCAATTAACAATTATTAGTAGTTCTTTTCTTAAGAAAGACTTAGCAAGTTAATGGAGTATATGATGTTGATGCTATTATGTCATTGGCATACGAGGTTAAAGCATTGAGTATGAAGATTGATGGATTAACTACAAATCATTAATTTTTCTAAGTTAATCTAATGTGAGGTTTATGGGCTAAGACTATGTTTTTAATGGGATAATGCTCAAGTTTTACCAACAAATGATGATAAGATTATGTTAAGATTCTTGAAAACGTTGTTTCTTGTTATGGCACATTAGAGCAATTATAAGTGATAGGGGAACACATTTTTCTAATGCACAAATTGAAAAGGTTCTTAAAAAGTATAAAATCACTCATAAACTTGCCACCCTTTATCACTCTTAAACTAATAGCAAGTTGAGGTAACTAATAAGGATTTACAATGAAATTTACAAAAGAATGTAAAGCACTAGATGATAGATTATTCAATTAATCTTGATGATGCTATATAGGCCCATAGAATGACATACAAAACACTAATTGGCATTACAACTTATTGGCTTATCTATAGGAAAGTATGTCAATTACATGTAGAATTAGATTGTAAGGCATATTGTGCCATTAAGCTTATGAATTTTGATCTTCAACTTGTAGTTGAGAAGAGAAAGTTGGAAGTTGGAAGTTAATAAATTGGAGTGGCGATTGATGGCCAACAAGAACTCTAAATTAAACAAGGGGAGGAACAAGAAATATCATGACCAAAAGATCAAATAGTCTAAGCAATTTAAGGAGGGAGATCAAGTTCTTTTATACAATTTCTGCATACAGTTCCCAAGAAAGCTTAAATCATGATGGTCTAGACCATTCATGGTGGAGAAAGTATTTCCTTATGGTGTAAATGAGGTAACTCATCCATAAAAAGGTAAAGTGAATGACCATTAATTAAAATTATATCTTAAAGGTAAAGTTGATGGTAAAAGAGGATATTAATTTAACCAAGTCACCTTAGATCATGACAGGTACATCAAGCTAAATAAGTTAATGAAACGCTACTAAGGAGGCAATGATTGACTTGTTTTAAGTAAGTTAATTATAAATTATTCGTAAGTACACGGCGTAGCTGTAGCTAGTACCAAGGAGTATGGCTCGATCATATGAAGACGATGAGTATTAGTAATTACCACCTATTATCTAACCTATGAATTTAATTTGACTTTTAATTAAAGAAAATAAAATTTAAGCAATTAAAATAAAATAGGCAGTAATATTAAATAGAGAAACAAGTAATCACTTAAAAAAATATCGATATCAAGAATTAGTGTTTAGGTTATGAATCCTCCTAAAAACCTTTAAATAGTTGACTTTTTATTATGCAATTATTTTATTAACTATTGGACCGTGAAAATTCCTATGGTACGCTAATAACTCACAAGAGACTAATAACAACTAATTTTAGAATTATTAGCCAACATTATTTAAGTTAAAGGTACTAAGATTACTTTACCAATTTGTGAATTCTAGTATTAGGTTTAACCTTAATACAGTGGATTTATGTCGACCTATCTCTAGATTTGCAATTAACTCCTTTTAATTATAATAAATCTATTCATACACAAGATTTCTCAATCTCTATTTCATGAAATTAGATTATGGACTAATGTTTTAGATCTACTAGAACATATATTAAACAAGTAATCGAATCACAATATATCAATCAAAGAAATTATTAAACAAAAGAAAAAAACATTTTATAAAATAAAATAAGGGTCATCTTACCTAGAAACTAAAGATGTTTACTTACACATTATAGAGAATGAAATCAAACATAAACAAAAAAATGAATAGAAAATAAAGGGTTCATAAATCTGAATTTCCATTTTATATCCCGTCAAATGTTTTTGTAAGGTAGAGGTTTGATCTTGTATTCTCTTAGATCTTTTGATGATTTCTTTTTGTTTCCACTTTTTGAATCAAAATTGCCCATCGAATCACGTCTGAAATTCTCTAAACATCTCTGTATGTTTTTTATTCTATTTTGCCTCTAGACATTTTTTTTAGTAATCTTTAGGGCTTTGGGAGATACGAGATCTATTACATGGACGTGTACTAGATCGTGTATAATCAAAAATCCCTAAAATTCATGACTTTTCACTACCCAAAGAACTTACACAGCCAGATACAAGGCCATGTATCCCTTCTTTCCTTCAAATCTTCATTTAATGCTGCATTTTCATCCAAATTCTTCTTTGTTTGGTCCATAAAGGCAATTATAACCTATAAATACACTTCGACAAAATTAAGTGTCAAATATAATAAGTATAAAATATCAAGTCAAAATACATCAGATAAGGTATAAATATGGTCAATTATGCATCTTTCAAACATCCTCATACTTAAGCTTTTGCTTGTTCTCAAGCAAACCATAATCAAAAATATAAATCTTACAACATCTATCCTTCATTAATCTTGATTTGTCCAATTATACTATAAATCATCATATCATAATGAATCAAATTAACATACAATTAGAGTCGACTTACCCTAAAATTAACTTCCTAAGTCAATATTAATAGTAACCATATCAATGATCGCATTGAAATCAAAAGCATAAAACTTTAGAGTTTCCTTTGGAAGATATTGGAGGCTTATGAATTTCTAAGAATATTCATCAATTGGATAAAAGAATGCATTTCCACTGCTATCTTTTCAGTATTAATCAGTGGGGAAGTCCATCTACTTATTTTTTGACAGTTAAATGGCTTAGGTAGGGGGACCCTCTCTCCCCATACTTGTTCATCCTTCTTATGGAAATTCTAAATTCCATCATCAAGCTTAAAATGGAAGCTAATCTGAAATTCAAATTCCATATAACATGTAGGAAACTTAGAGTACCCAATTTGTCTTTTGTAGGTGACCTTCTTCTTTTTTTGTAGTCCTATGCCTGATTCAATACAAACCTTTACGGAGGATTCACATAGATTGAAAAGCTTATATGAATTGCAGGTTAATCTCAATAAAAGTCAATTTATCATTTTCAAAGTTGCTTTTTCTGTTGAATCAAGAATTGCCTTCATCGCTAGTATGTTAATGAAATCTCCACCATTACTTTATTTGGGGCTTCAGCTTCTACGAGGAGGTTAAGTTATCTTGAATGCATTCCACTCATTGAAAAAATAAAAAAATGGATTAATTCATGGGTGAATAAGTTCTTATCTTATACAGGGAAGATACAACTTATTAAATCAGTGCTCAATTCCTTACACAACTACTAAAGTTCACATATATTATTATCCAAAGGAGTAATCAAGAAAGTGGAAAGATTATTCATAATTTCCTATGGAATCATTCTAATGGAAATAAAGGGGCAGCCAAGGTGAGGTGGAATGATATATGTTTTCCTAAAGAAGGGGGTTAAAAATTAGTTAGTAAAACTCTCTAATCAAGCTGTCATCTTTAAGAGAATGTAGTGGATAATTGAAGACATGAAATCATTATGTATTAGGTGGATCCATTTATACTTTCTTAAAGGTAGATCTTTTTAGGAGATTAGTAAGAGTTCTTCAAACTCTTACTTCTTAAATCAAATACTGCACCTGTAGAATTTATTCCAAGATGATGTCAAGTGTAAAGTTAGAAATAAGGTATTAACCACTCTATGATTTGACAATTGATCAGGCCAAGGCTCTCTTATTCATCATACATCCTCGTCAATGATGGTTGTTTTTCCACTTCACAATAAAATTAGTTTATTCATTGATTGTAACTCCTAGAGGCTCCCTACTCATCCTAGTTTGTTGCAACCACAATATTCCCCAAATTCATCCACAACAGACACCTTCTATTGGAGAGAACATTAAACTTGCAAACTATCAAACAAGATTACTATGGATATGCTTAAATTGAAGAATCCAAAAGATGACTGGAGTGAATTGTTTAGCACAAAATTCTTCCTCCAAAGTTATCTTTTCTCTTTTGGCTTATTGTCAGGCTTATTGTCAAGAATTGACTTAATACTACTGATAGACTTTCTTACCTTGATAAAAGTATAAGGTACTCTCTATGTTATACATAAGATGAGATCTATTCTTCATGTGTTTAGTTTCTAAGTTTATGGGAACAGGTGAAGCTAAAATGCTTGTGGTCTGGTTCTAATAATTCTATCTCCATCATTATTCATTGGCTAGCCACACAAGCTTCTATTCCTGTGTTTGACAAACTGATCTACTTACTAGCTATAGGACTATGTGTGCAAATAATTTGGAAAGAAGTGAATGCGAGAAAGTTTGAATCCAAATCTAAAACTATAGAAGCTCTTATCAATGAAGTTATAAATGGGACTTGAGAAATTATTTTACTGAGAAACCTTGCTATAACTTAGAGTTTCACTCTATCTCTCTCATTGAATATCTAATTCGTGTGCATCTTACATAATAGAAATGTTATAGGTATACAAAATGTACGTTTTTTGTCTTGAGGGTTGATCCTATGAACCCTCTTTTGAGGATGTAAGTTTCATTATTTATTAATTAATTCCTTTTTCCTTTAAAAAAACATTACACCCTCACCAAGATTTCACTCAATACACTCAAATGATTGGGTGAAAACTATCAAAACTCTCAATCAATACATAATAGAACTTTTACCATGAGCTTACAATATTATCTCATCTCCACCACTTATGTATAATCTAAAAACAAAAATCAAAAGGTCTTAATAGGGCTTGGGTAAGGTATGGTTGGGATAATAAAAAGGGTTTAATTGAAAGATACTTACTAAAGGAAATTTCAT
>JANSVA010035018.1:0-13993 GCA_025504915.1 Erythroxylum reticulatum | reverse complement strand
TATCACCTTGCCAAGGTGTGCTTAGATTTAGAAAAAGTGTGCTCAGATTAGGAAAAAGGATAAACTATGCTCGAATTATATTGGTCCACATGAGGTTACTGAGAGCATAGGACTAACAACTTATGAGTTGTATTATCAATCAAGATGTCTCAGAATTATAATGTGTGATGTGTGAGTATGCTAAGAAATAATGATATGATTTGAGAAAGATGTATTGACAGCTTACGAAGTAAAAAATTGTGAGTAATCTAAAATATAATGAGGAAATAGTTAAGATAGTGTGATGCCAAAAGAAATGAGTATAGGATTGACTGATTTCATTGACCATAGACAACTGGAAGAAATTATTCGAGTGTTAAGGTTAAATGAGAAACGGAGGAATAATTGAGGAAGCAATTCCCCTGCCTTTTTGATCAATCAGATGAGAATTTCGAGGATGAAATTTATTAAGGAGGGAAAAAATGTAACATCCCGTTCTCATACTAAGGGTTAGAAGCCTAAAATTTGGTACATGTGAGATCAAAGAGAGATTGAAAAAATTGCATTTCACGCTCATGTATAACATAGCATACACACACACGTAAATGGTGATTTTTGCATATGAAAATAATTATTCATGCACTCATTTGACATTTTCTGGGTATAATTGATCTGTAAATGTGATTATATTGGGAATTGTGAATTATATTTGTTATCAATTGAGTTGGAGTGTATAAGTAGTGAATTATAATTTTTGACAAAATTTGAGAATTTTCTGAAATTTAAGGATATTTTTGGACTAGAAAAATGTCATGTGACGGAACAATTGATGAATAAAAATGTCATGTGACGGAACAATTGATGAATATTAGTAGAAATAAGGGTCAAATGACAATGTAAATTTTTATAAATGACTTTGGGATTTAATGACATATGATGTCATTGAAAATTGGGAGATAATTGGAGTAGAAATTGAAGACAAAATGGACTAGTTATTAAAGTGGACAAAATGGAACCATTGGGAAGTAACATGTGTCACTTGTCACACCACATGTATAAGTCACGAAATTCATTAAGTGAAAGACCATATTTTGTTCTTTCACTTGCTAAACACGATTCATGCTTCCCTCATGTTAGTGTCGTTATTTTCTATCTTTTTGTGTGTTAATTTTCTTTATTCTTGAGATTTGAAGGTATACTTAATGAGAATTAATCTTATTTTATGTCAAGGTGTATTTTGGAACTAAATAAAAAGAACCGCAATGATTTTGGGATAAAAAAAGTTGAACTAGACATTGACCCTAATTAAACATAACCTCGTGCAACAACCAGAAGCATGAAATGCAGTAGGTAGAAAAAATACAACAAACAACATAGCACAAGAGTGTAAGGAGTAGAAACTTAGCCCAAAACGCAGATGTTTGGCCACTCATTGAAACGACACCAAAGAGACAAACAAAACAACGTGAGAATCAACTGGAAAAATATGAAACATGAAATGATAGCGTGATGGAAAGCAGCCAAAGGAAATAACAAAAGACCAAAACGGTAGCAACTGCAGAACATTTTAGTAAACGCAGACGTTTGGCCAAGGGAGGGAGCAAGGGTTCTGCGGAGGCTTTTTAACGTGAACAATTAAGTGGACACCAAGTTTATTTATCCCAAAAAGGAATAGTGAGGGCGGTGGCAGCTAGGCAGAAGAGAGGCGTGGAGAGTGGCGTGAAGAGTAGCTAACATGGGAGTGAATCGTGTACTGAGACCTTTTTAATTCGTGAAATAAATCAATAGTGGGTAAGGCTTAGAGAAGCGCAAGTGGAGGCGGCATAAGTGAGAGTGAAAGAAGAGAGTTTACATAAGAGATAAGAAGGTGGTCATTAAATTGTCCCATCAGCAACAGTAACAAGAAGGAGAGTTTAAAGAAAGTTGCATTAGAAAGATACAACAAAGAAAGAAAGAAGGTTGCGGCAGATAGAAAATAAAGAAGGATGCTCGCGACAGTCTCAACATCTGCGATTGGTCCAATGTTAGTGGCAGTCGAAATAGTTAGGAAAATTATGATGTTGGGTAACTAAACTTTTATTCCTTGGTTTACAGAATCCTAATTATTGAACTTTGCATGTTGTGAGACTTTTGTTCTTTATTTCAATCGATTTATTAGTCAAGTATTAATTATTTTCTGGGTTATTATTTGATTGTTTGATTTTACAACTAAGTGCGCAACTAGTTTGTATTTTTATTCAATAAATCACTGGATCAAACAGGTTGACGTTCAATTCTTTTAATCAAAAGTAGTGACTAGGACTTTTGTCTACTACGTTAGGGACATGATTCTAGGAAAAACAATTATCTAGGCTAAATATACATCGTATGTATGTTGTCTAGTTTGTCAATTTTCTTGATTCGTAAAGTTATTAATTAATTAAATCTGATATTGTATCCAGGTTATTAATTAATAATGGTTAATACAAATACATGTTTTGGTTAATTAAACATAAGAGAAAATAGGTAAAGAAATTTACCATGACGAATGATAAACTAATAAATTGGTTATTTTTAGTGTCGATGATCAACGCAAGTTCAGTAACGAAGGAGACCAAATAGCTAGATTTGTTTCTATTGATTGTTAAATTCCCATTGTTTTGTTATTAGTTATTTTTCAATTTTGTATTCTAATTAAAGTTTGTTTAATTCCTAATTACAAAACCCCCCTTTTTATTGTGTAACTACTAACGTCTGAATTACGCATAGGAACGATCCTTACTTTCCACTACTACATTAATTTATATTGTAAGAAGTTTGTTTTTTCTCTTGTGATTGGTTGATATGCATTATCTTTAAAAGAGTAGTGACTAATGGTAGGTAAAGTCAGTGAGATTTTGAGCCTTATTTGACTGACACATTCATATTAGTCTCATTGTCTTTTAATAATGTACGACCTTCATGACATTTACATCCTGATTTTGCCTTAAATTTCTATTTGAGAATTCATCACATGCATTAACATAGATATGATTAGACATTATTTACTTTTCTGAACTACAATAGCCAAATAGCCTACCCAATATATGATTTTCCTTTTTAATAAGCCCTTTTGAGGTTTAATTGCCCTTTTTTGTGTATTAGCCACATTACATGCTTTAACCTAACCAAATGTCCTTCCCAAGCCTTGAAGCTAGTAGAATATTTGTTGATTGTTGAGTTTGTGGATATACAAAAGTATAAGTGTGGGGGTATGCAAATGTGCAGGTTGGTTCTAATATTGGGATGTTTTGTTATGTCTTATCATTGAAATTCCCATATTAATATAGTTTCTTTTAGAGTTTAAAAAAAAGAAAGGGAAAGAAAGAAAGAAAAGAGAAAAGCAAAAGAAAAGAAAAGAATGAAAGAAAAAGAATGAATTTTTTTGTTTAAATAAATTTATCAACGAGGAAGTGCATATGAGTTTGCAAAGTTATTCATAATTAGCAATAGAAAATAAGAAATTGTTTGTTTTTTTGTTTATTCTTTCTTTTATATTGATTGAAAACTTAAAACAAGCAAGAAACAAACCAACAAATAACACACATGCATATAAAAAGAAATGCAAAAATGTAAAGAAAAGAAATTTACTTCTCTTGGGTTACCTCCCAAGAAGCACCTTTGTTTAGAGTTGCTGGCCTGACTCCATACTTTCCTTATGTGACGAAATTATGATCTTCTTGTACTATAGTTAGTGCCACTTCCATGCAGAGTTGCTTCGGATAGAGCCTTAATTGATTAGCATCCTCATTCAATATCTTCCCTATTCGTAGATTCTCAATCCTAACTGAGCTCATATGCTCCAGAAATATTTCGAACATCTCTTTGCCTTTTTATTCTTCATTTAATTCCTTTAACTTGCTAGGTAAAGGTAAAGAGTCAGTCTCAACATTAATTATGATCTCATTTTTTACCTCCTAGCTAAAAGATGTATCTTTTTCTACGTTGAGTTCCTCCTTAACTTCTTCAACACAAGCAATTCCTTGGCTATTGCTCTCAAAATTCTCAAGTTCCTCATCACTTTGTAAGATTTCTGCACTTAAGTCCATAGGGTATGCCTCAAGTTGATATGACTACTCCTCTTTCATTTGTAATTCTAGGCATTCGATCCTAGTTGCCATTTCACCCATTTGGCTTAACAAGTTCTAGTTTCGAGACATTATATGCCTCATTTCCTACTGAAATTGTTGGGTATTCTTTTTAAGTTGCTGCATACTCTCTTAAAGTTTCTGCAAACCCTGTTAAAATTGAAGATTGTTAGCGATCACAACATTCATCAATTCTTCCAGAGATTTACCTGAGTTTTGATAAGAATCTTCTGGTCAACACAACAATTGCTGTGTGTCCTGGAAACTATCGTGGAAGTAATTATGATGGTTATCCCATCCATAACCAAAGTTAGGTTGTTCAGTCCAACCTTAGTTATAGGATTGAGAATAAGAGTTAAAGACAAAATTACTTCCATCCATGATTTTTTATATCATAAACACGAAACAAAATAAAGAAAAGATCATGAAATAACTAAAAAGAAACCAATTAAAACAAATATATACAAAAAACTAATTAAATCACAAATAAAAATTAAAACACTACACTCCTCGACAACGATGTGAAAATTGACAGCACATCATAATGCTAGTCAAAATAAAATAACTAGACTACTACTATCACAATGGTGAGTCTAGGTCAATCCCACAGAAAGTGTATGTAAAGTTATTGAAATAAAATAACAGGTGTTTAGGTTTAACTAGGGTTTGGTTTTAGAAATAAGAAAATAAAATGAAATTAGACTAATAAAAAAATTAAAGAAAACATGTCATAAATAATTAAAGAGACCAATTTGGTAGGGGCCTGGTTCTTTAGCTCAATCTTAGCCTACACTCTAATTAAACATATTTCCTTGATTTGTTGTACTCTAACCTCTCCTAGCAACTATTAATCGTGGGTTAATACTTAACTTAAGTTTTCCCTTAGGTTGTGTTTGATCAAGATATGATCGTTAATTAAACCTAACCACTGAAGAACCTAGGATATGATCTTTAAATTTAATTTAGTAGTAGCATTACAAATTAGGATAATCGATTAATTAAGGAAGCAATCACATATGATGCGTCATTTAATCTAGATCATATTATCATTAATGATTACGAATCATTAGTCGCTACACATGAATTTTAACATAGCAATTGCATATTATATCAATATTCTAGCAATGGGTTTGTAAATAAATGATTCAATGAATGCATTAAAATCATCTTTTCACAATACCCAATGGGTTCATACACAAATTACCAAACAATAATGAAAATCTGATTATCCATACACAACCCAAATCCATATGCCTAGGATAACATTATCAATTCAATAGGAGAGAAAGAAACAACAAAAATATAAAATACACTTAACCCGAGTCGTTGGTGTCGATGTAACCTCCGAACTGGTGTCAGGAACTTAGCCTTCTACAGGTCTCTCCAAAGAAAATGCTTCAGCCACACTCAAAAGAGAGTAATGAACCCTAGGATAGTCTAGAACGAACAATCCAATAATTCATAATCAGTTAGGTTATCATTAAGGATAGGTAAATTTCCCTTTCTCTCAATTGATAATTTCCTTTAATTGATTCTTGGGTGCATTGCAAATTACTTAATAATTAGCATTTTTGTCTTTGATTCTTAATTTGATTGATTGAATTAAATTCTCATATTAGTTTCATTGCATCTTAAATTTTTATTATTTATTTCTGGCCTTAGATTTTAGAATGAAATTAGTTCCCTCCTCGTGGGATCGACACCTTTGGTACTATGCTAACGAACCAAGTGCTTGTGGATTATCAAGGATTAATAATTAAAAATTACATGCAACCAAACATCAATCACTCCTCCCTACTCAGTTCTTATTAATGGGGTCCCTACTGATCTTTTTAAAGAAGCAAGGGGTATAAGACAAGGTGATCTGATTTCCCCATACTTTTTTATCTTATGTATGTAGGTGTTCACCTTATTAATCCACTTGAATATAAGAAATTAAAGGGGTTTTCCTTTTATAGCACAAGTGTTGAAAAAATGGATAAGAGTATAGCTATCATCACAGGGATGAGAAGGAAATAGGCCCCACTAGCCTACCTTTGATTTCCTATAACTACTAGAAGAATTTTTTTTAGTGAATGTTATCCGTTGATGGAACAAATTCATAACAAACTTGTAACTTTGACTAATAAATTTCTATCCATTAGAGGGAGGCTACAATTATTTAAATTTGTTCTTAGTTCTAAACATATTTACCAGTCTTCTAGTGTGTTCTTGTCCAGGTGATTTATCAAAGTTATAGAGAAGATAATAAGGAATTTTCTATGGGAAATCAATCTTCAGATGGCAAGTATGTAAAAGTGAAATGGTTAGACATACACATTCCTAAAGAAAAGGGGGGGGGGGTGTCTAGGTATCATTTGAGTCAACATGACAAATAAAGTCTTCATGTTGAAGAAACTTCAACATATAATTTTGGAGAAAGATTCATTATGGATTAAGTGGATCTATATTTGCATCCTTAAAGGTCGTTCTTTATAGGCCATTCCACCTAATTCCTCTCACTCCTAGTTTTTAACCAGATTTTGAAGTTGAGAGGATTTATGGAAGAAAGAATATTATGTAAAATTACTGACAGGAATAAGGCATTCCTATGGTTCAACAACTGGACAAGTCATGGATCATTAATAAGATGCTTTAATGATCATTAATGTCAAAATGGATTTAACCCTAAAGCTAAGGTTGGTAGTGTTATTTCTCATTCACGATGGAATGAATTTCCAACATTAATCCAACATCTCACTTGTAATTATCAACCAAATGAAAATATGCAGGATTCCTTCTTCTGATTAAACCAACCATTAAGCAAGTTTAATAAGAAAACTTGCAAGAATTGGTTAACCCAAAGGAGTCAAAAGGTCAAATGGTTCCTTATAATTTGGCATTAAGGGTGGCAACTGGGCTCGAGCTAAGCTCGACCTAAAATAAAATGGCCAAATCTAAATTGATTGAGCCTCAGGCCAACTTTAAGGTCAAGCTGCCCAATCTCAGCCCGACCCTAAATCTAACCATTATAAACAAAATGAAGTTGTTTTGTGCCTTTATAACTTCATTTAAAAGAAAATTAGCTAGGATGGGCTTAGGCTGCCTCTGACCTAATGGGGCCTCAAGCTGAGCCCAGGCCCCAGCAAGGCATGGTTGGGCAGAACAGAACCCATTGCCATCTCTATTTAGCTTAAGGCACTTATGTTTGGTTCTTCCTTGATACTCTGGCTAGCTATATTAGATAGAATAAGTACTATGGATAGGTTGCTTTTCTTAGTACGGATTCGAAGTGTATTACATGTTGATGTTATTGCTCTAAAACTTAGTCTCTATGGTTTCTCATTTTTATGGCCCAAATGTTCATAACGTTTTTGGCATTATGACCTAAATGTTCATCTTATTTGCTCTCTTTATTCCTCCTAATAATGCTCATCATTTTTACTCTCCTTATTGTCTCTTAGTAACATTCATCTTGTCTTTTCCTATATATAGTTTGTCCATCTCGTTTACTGATATATATGTATTCACCTTTATAATATACAAGCTCATCAATCATAGCTCCTTTCTTTTATATACAAGCTCATCAATCACAACTCCTTTCTTTTATATACAAGCTTATTAACCCTGGGATCGGATCCCATTGTCCTGTTGTATTGTAGAGGAGCAATTTTTTACTTAAGGTCGTGATTTTTCATAATTTCTTCCATTTAGATAAGCCATCACAATTTTAATTTGGTGTTATTTCATTATTTTGCCAACAATCTAAGTCAGAAAATTAAAATTGTTCTATTATTTTTGCTTTTTTTATGAATTTGTTACGTTCTTGCTACTGTTTGTTGGAAATTATTATGTTCTTACTATTTTGTTTTATTTTGGTATAAGTTGGAATAATGTTCTATTCTTATTATTGTGTTAGTTGGAATAATGTTTGTTCTTACTGCTTTTTTCCATATTCAATATGTTGCCTACAAATGAAACCAATATAGGTCATGCCCTTACTGTTCCCCGTATAGGTTCTAGCCCTCTCACCATGACCCCAAAAATTACACCTAACCTTACTAGATTATACCTTCTAGATGTTAGAAAATTTAAACAATGGTCAGAGAAAATTCTATTTTACTTTTATTAATACAAAATTAATTATATGTTGTTTCAAGATATTCCTAGTGACATTATTGACCCTAAGATAACTAAGGATAACCATGCCATTAGGGTAGTATTGCTCAACTATAAGATAAACTCGTTATTTGATATATATTGCAAGTACAAAACTTCCAAGGAAATTTGGGATGAATTTTGTATTTAAATATAGGACTATTGATGTCGGTATAAAGAAATATGCAGTTGTTCGGTGGTTAAAATTACTATTATTGATGATAAGCCCATTATGGACCAATTACATGAGTATGAAAACCTAGTTGCTGAAATCCTTGCTGACGGTATGAACATGTGTGAGTTGTTTCAAGCTAATGCCTTTATTGAAAAACTGCCTACCTCATGGAATGTGTATAAAAACTGGATGAAGTATAAGAAGAAGGACACAAAGCTATAGGAATTGATTGGATATATAAAGATTGACGATGCCAACAGTACATAGGATAAGGCCAAATCACTCACCCTTGCTCCTCCTGTTAAGGTTAATGGGATAGAACACAAAAATGCAGGTAACTTCAATAAGAATGGTGAACAAAACAAGTCCTTCAACAACAACAAGCATGGTCAGTTTAAGCGTATAAGGATTGATGGTGCCACAAGCTAAGCCATCCCGCTACTTTTTGCCAAGTTAGAATCAACCATAAGAAGAAGGACCAAGGATAGAAACCACGATAATTCAGGAAAGGAAAATAGAAAGGGTACCAATGGGGTAACTAAAAGAAATTTTGTAAGCCCCAAGCTAATATGGTCGAAGTTGGTGATGACGAAGACATCATTACTGTTCAGGTGTCCGAAGTCAATCTTATTGGAAATTTGGTCGGGTGGATCATTAACACAGAAGCCATACGCCACATCTGGACTAATAAAAACCTGTTCAAGGAGTTTAATGATGCTACTGATGATGAATTTGTTTACATGGGCAACTCCAGCAAAGTTCCTATCTAAAGAGTTGGGAAGGTTACTCTTAAAATCACTTCTGGAAACTTTTTGGCTTTAGAAAATGTTTTATTTATGCCTAATGTTTGTAGAAACTTGATTTATAGTGCATTACTTAACAAGGCTAGGGTTAAACTTACGTTTGATTATGATAAGCTAGTTCTTACTAAGAATAGATACTTTGTTGGTAAGGAGTTTTGTAATGGGGGATTATTTGTACTTGATTTTGAAATGAATGCATCTACTTCTTCTGCTTATATTGTTGAGTCTCTATATCTATAGCACTTTAGACTTGTGCATATGAATGTAAGGTCAATTAAGATGATGAAAAGCTTAAACTTGTTGCCTAACCATATCACCAATGAAATGAAAAAATGTCAAATTTATATTGAGGCTAAACACTCTAAGAAACCTTTTAAGTCAGTGACTACGAGAGAGTCATAATTATTAGATTTGGTGTACACAGATTTAGGTGATTTTAAGAATAGTGTGAGTAAAGGAGGAATGAGATATTAGATTATTTTTATGGATGATTATTTTTGATTTACTAAGGCTTACTTATTGAAAAATAAAAGTGATGCAGAGAAAATGTTTATAAAATACAAAGTTGAGGTTGAAAACTAATTGGAAAGAAAAATAAAGATATTAAAGTCTGATCGAGGTGGTCAGTATAGTACTAATTTCTTACTGATTATTATGGAAATTTTGGGTTATTCATGAGCTTTCAGCCCTTTATACACTTAAACAAAAAGGGAATAACTGAGAGGAAAACTAATTAAAAACTTAAAGATAAGATGAATGCAATGTTGATTTCCTCGGGTTTACCTAATTTTATATAAAGGGGAAGCTATTTTTTTAGCTTGTTATGTTTTAAACAAAGTCCCTTATAAGGTATTAGAAAAAAAAACCCTTATAAAATTTGGAAAGGTTCTCTACCTAACTTACATTTTTTGAAAGTGTGGGGGTGTGTTTTGCTAAGGTTGCTCTGCCTAAACATAAGAGGAAGAAAATTAAGCCTAAGACCATTGATTCAATTTTTATGGGATATGCTTCTAATAGTGCTGCCTATAGATTTACCGTTATGGAAGAGGGATCTAGCATTTATGGATCAATTATGGAGTCAAGAGATGCAGTGTTCTTTGAGGATATATTTCCTATAAAAGTGAGTATGCAAGCTCCTAAAGAATCTATCCCTAGTTCTTTTA
This sequence comes from Erythroxylum reticulatum, assembly GCA_025504915.1. Taxonomy (NCBI): domain Eukaryota; kingdom Viridiplantae; phylum Streptophyta; class Magnoliopsida; order Malpighiales; family Erythroxylaceae; genus Erythroxylum; species Erythroxylum reticulatum. Next base: position 3,630 of record JANSVA010035018.1, on the reverse strand, counting down.
CCAATGATGACTAAAAGGAAGAGGAAATTGTTGAACAGTGGAGAAGCAAAAGAGCTAGAGTACCCACCAGTTTTGGTTCTAACTTTGTTACTCCCTTTATGGTGAAAAAAAACTTGAGGAGATGGATGACAGTTTTGTGGTGACATATTATTAAGGAAGATCCAAAAACTTATAAGAAAGCAATGAGATCCATGGATGCTACCTTTTGGATGGAAGTCATAGATAGTGAGTTAGAGTCAATCATGTATAATAAAACTTTGGTTTTACTTGATCTACCTCAAGGTTGTAAGCTTTTCGAGTGTAAGTGGATTTTCAAAATAAAATTGAGAGTTGAAGGAATCATTAAGAAGTTCAAGATAAGATTTTTGATTAAAGGCTTTAAATAAAAGGAAGAATTGAACTTTTTTTATACTTACTCTTCTGTTACTAAAATTGCATCTATAAGCATGTTGTTTTCTATTCCCTCAGTGTTTAAGCTTCATTTACACCAAATAGATGTTAAGACAACTTTCTTAAAAGGTGATCTTGATGAGGAAATTTATATGGTCCAGTCCAAGGGGTCGAGAGTGCCTAGTCAGGACCAAAAGATGTGTAAGTTGGTTAAGTCTTTGTATGGACTTAAACAAGCTCCTAAATAGTGGTATGAGAAATTTGTAAGTGAGATATTTAAACATGGTTTTACCTCTTGTGATGTTGATTCTTGCATTTATGTGAAATCTGATGCCAATGATTCTGTGATCATCACTTTTTATGTAAATGATATGCTTATTTTTTTACTAGCTTATTTGTCACTGATACTATTAAGAGTTTTCTAAAGTCTGTGGACTTGTTTTAGGAATCAAAGTTGATAAGACTAACTCTGATTTTATGTTGAATCAAACTCAACCTATTGAGAAAATTTTGAAGAAGTTTGGTTACCATGATGTTGAACCACTTAAAACTCTCTATGATGCTAGTGTTGCTTTAAAGAAAAATCTTGGTGATAGTGTAAACCAAGTTAAGTATGCTAAAATTCTTGGTAATATGATGTTCTTGATGAACTATGCTCATCTTGATATTACAAACTGTGTGAGTAGACTTAGTAGGTATACTCATAATCCTATTCAAGAGTAGTAAAATGCACTAATTCATTTTGTTGAGATATTTTGAAGGGTACAATGTATTATGGGTTATCTTTTGGTGTTCATCCTCCTGTATTGAAAGGGTATTCTTATACTAATTGGGTTACAAAAAGTGACGATATACACTTTATGAGTGGTTATATTTTTACCTTGGCAGGAGCTACAGTATCTTGGAAATCTTCCAAGCAAACATATATTGTGAGATCAACAATGGAGATTGAATTTATGGCTTTGGAGCTGACAGGATGGGAAGTTGAGTGGTTAAGAAATCTTTTAACAGATATCCCACTTTGGGAAAAAGAAAAACCAATTCCTTCTGTGTTCCTTTATTGTGATTCACGAGCTACCATCCATGTTGCCAAGAACAAGGCATATAATGAAAAAAGTAGACATATCAGATTGAGACATAAAATTGTATGTACTTTGATTAGACATGATGTAATCTTTCTAGACTATTTCAAGTTAGAGAGAAACATAACAGATCCGTTTACAGAAGCTTTAAGTAGAAAACTAGTTTCAGAGCATGCTGAAGGGATAAGGTTTAGCTCAATTGTGTAGTAACTTTGTCATGACACCCGTCTTGGGAAACCAAATTCAATGGGTCAAACAAAGTTATACGGTGACTACTTACTTATACTTTGTTTGTGGAATAACACTGAGATACATTTAGTTGTTGAATTGTTTCCCCAGCATGACTTTACTGCGTTTGATGATGTTGGATGGTTTAATCCTTAATTAGCTCCATAGCCCAAGTTTAGGTGGTATGAGTAGTACACACTTGATGGACTTACTTACGTGATTGTGGGGGGCTAGCCACCCTCTTATGAGAGCGTTTGGGCTATCTCTCTAGAGTGATCATAAGACCAGGGCATTTTGAGGCTGTTTATTTCTATAGCAGGTTTTGTCTCCGATTTTTGTAGAGAATCGGTTCAAGACTTAGTTCACTTGGGTTTTTCACGTATTTTTCTCCTAAATTGTCACATCTTGTTTCTCAAGTTTTGGACTGAGTGGGGGATTGTTGGTCTTATTGGTTCAAAACTCGGTCTCTACGATTTCTCCATTTTATGACCCAAACATTCATAATGTTTTTAGCATTATGACCTAAGCGTTCATCTTATTTACTCTATTTATTTTCTCCTATTAATGCTCATCTCATTTACTCTCTTTATTGCCTCCTAGTAACGTTCATCATGTCTTTGTCTATATATAGTTTGTCTATCTCGTTTATTAATTGATATGTCTTCACCTCTGTAATATACAAGCCCATCAAAACAGCTCCTTTCTTTTATATACAAGCTCATCAAACATAGCTATTTTCTTTTCGTTCTTCAGTTTTCTTTAGTCTCGAAGGTAGTTCCTATTCTACCCTTTAGAGTGCACCGAAGTTGGTAGAGGAGTAGGTGTTAATCCTGGTGTCGGATTCCATTATCCTGCTGCACTGTAGAAGCGGAATTTTCGACTTAGGGTAATGATTTTTCACAACGTCTTCTATTCAGATAAGTCGTCCTAATTTTAATTTGGTTCCATTTCATTATTTCGCTAACATTATGTGTCTGAATGACCTAGAAACCATAAACCAATTTTTTACTATTAATTTCTCAAAAGAACTTTATGGTATGATTAAAGTTAACTATCTACGGAATTTTAAAAACAACTCCTTTACAGACATAATTAAATGGCTGGTTTTACAGTCTTACCTCTCTAATTCCATAATTTACATAATCTCTCTAGCTACTTGTATTTGGAAAGAGAGAAATTTTTTATGCTTTAGAAACAAATAGAGAATAAGGTGGAAGTCACGAATTCTCCAGTTATAAAAATTAGAAAACAACTAATGGTCTCAAATGTTCTTAATGTTAGTAGCAGTCGAGCAATCCAATCGTGGGGAATAAGCTAATCGCAACTCTAATCGTCTATTCCTTAACACGTGCAATGGAACACAACATTTCTATTACTAGTTATTTAAGAAGGTACTTAAAAGTGGTGATGATTCCTCTACGAGTGTAATTTTTTATCCAATTGTAATTGTCCGATCTTTCATTAATATAGCTGATATACTCTTTATCTACTATAAAAAATAAAAAATGAAAGAGTGATGTGGTAAGGAGAAACCAAGATATACAAGTTTTTAATAATAAGTTTGAAGTTTGGAATAAAATTTTAAGTTAGCAAAGTTCCGTTATCTTTTCTCTCGCTAGATTCTCTCTCTAAAATACATGCTACTATAGTTTGTTTTCTTTAAGCATTTTTGATATTTTCTGCAAGCACGCTAGGCCTCACATGGAGTCCCTTAACCTGGAGGGGCATTTACCCAAATGAGGGTGCACAAGAAAGCAAGAGGAAGAACCACTGCCAAGACTGAAGTCGTCCTACAACGTCGTAGTAACAGGGGAACCAATAGACACCATAGCAGTTGAAGACAACATCTAGCCTACCGATGATCCAATAGAACTCGAATTATAATCCTGGTATCATCATTTTTCTGGAACCTCGAATTAGTGGATCTCGG
>JANSVA010034832.1:0-14008 GCA_025504915.1 Erythroxylum reticulatum | reverse complement strand
ATTTCCCTTTTTCTTTTCACATGAAAATAAAACCACCAAAACCTCATTTAATCTCATTTAATAATTCAAATTTTCCATGAAAAGTTCGGGGTCCAACAATAGTTGTCTATTTAAAGCCTTACCTGGAAATGGTTTAATGTACTAGAACGGTGTCTAAATGCAATTAAGCTTCCCTGATATTGTTCGTTCCTTTTTTTGATCTAATTTTGATAGACCAAAAAGTTGGGTAAGTTGGGATTTGGGTGGAGTGGAGATTGCAATGGTTTTATGTTTCAGCATTTGGAACCATATTATGATTGTGACAATAGGGATTTATAAGTTAGAGATTATGTGTTCTACAATTATGGGGTTAATTATTACTTGGTTAATCTTTGTATTAATAATGTACATCTTGTGTAAATGCAATTGAGCTTAATGAAACAGTTTTGTGGCATACATATACAAATGCAGTTTCATCATCTACCATTCATGAACTTCAAAAAAAGAAAAAAAAAACTAAAAGAAAAGAAAAAGCAATTCTGACTGAAATTCCCCGACATTGCATTCATTCATATAATCTAACCTATCAACCATTTCCATTGTTCAGTACAAAAAATCACAAAATTGATAGATATAAATATCATTCAGTGTTCACTACACAAAACACTAACAAACACGGTTTTCTTTACATTTTCTCCTGTCCTTTTCAAGACATAGTTTGACTTCTTTGACTTGGATTCATATGATCACTAACAGCTTGCTTACTCCTTTTTTATTTCTGCCCAGGTTTTTTGATTCTTTGACTTCACCTTCTAGGATGTAGGTAAAATGCAAACATTATAACCTCAATTGTTTCATTTAATTAATGTTTAGAAAGATGGGATAAACAATGAAATTTTACAGTTGTTTCATTTACATTTAGCATCTACAACCTTGTCGTTGGATTTGTGTATATCCCTATTCCTTCCATCCATTTCTTGAACTTTTGTATTTGCTTCATGTTGAAGAGAAGAATATGTGATAGGCCTTTTTTCTAAAATTTTTTCTTGGGAATTTAGGCTAGATCTACCAGCACTAAACATCCTCATTATGCTTTCATCATCTGCAACACCATATCTAGGCCCTCTTTTCCTTTTAGTGGTCTTTTTAGTGGTGGCCTTTGAAGATGTAGAAATATTTGTTGTTTCTAAAGCACCTTCAAGTGTTGGGAGAACAATTGAGGCTATTACATTTGCATTTCCACATACATAAGCAATACTTGAGGTATTGGCAATACATGTAGCAGTTATGGCACCATCAGGTACAAACACAGATTTAGAGGAAGAGGTAGAGGTAGAGGCATTTGCTCCTTTTTTACCTTTCTTTCCCCTTTTAGCATTGTTAGATGTAGATGCAGAGGCATTTACTGGGATTTCTATATTGGTTTGAACTGTGGATATGATTTCTTGGGTTAACTATGAATTGATTGTGTTTTACTCCATTTTGAATGAGTTGACTAGTCTCAGTGGGGATTTTCAAATTAAGCTAAAACCTGATATTGATAATAATGAAAAGGAAAAAAAGTATCAAATTTCTACTACTATAGAAAAGAAACTTAGTTATACCAATGAAAAGACAAAAAATTCGTAGAAATTACCTCTCTGCATTCCAAGGATAACCTCTTTTGTTATATTCTTCTTTATAACAGTGGTTGCATGTCATAAACATGCCCCTCCACGACACGTGGTTAGCATTTATCTTTTTGGTCACTTTTGTAGTCTTTTGAGGTTCATCAACACCTTTTTTCTATCTATTTTAGGCCTACTAGGTTTTTGTTTGAATTATAATGGCCTAACAGTTTCTTCATTGCTAATGAGTCAGTCCTTCATACTAGCCATTGGTTGAATAGCCTTCCCCTATGCTTTGACATGCTTACTCTTTTATAATAAACTCGAAGTGTACTCTTCAATATTTACCCTCTTGTCTTTGATAGCACATATGACATGTGCATAAGAAATGCCAGAGAGGTTATATCTCCTATAAGAGCATACTTTGTCATGAAGCCTCACTACATATCTGTCCTCACCATGATTAATCTCATACCCTCCTTCTCCATTGTGATGTACCGAGTAATGCTGAGCAATGTTGACACTCTTATTAATAGCTTCCTATAATTTTGGCCTTAAATTTTCTTTTCACTTGGCAGCCTCTTTTTTTTCTCACAATTCTTTTCATCATTTCTCTTCTAATATGCTTAATTAACACTAAATATGACAATTTTCTTGCATCAACCATAATCTTATTAAATTCCTCATATAAGTCATTTTCTATCAACTCAATTATAGAATCTTCCCTCTAGAATGCCCAACACCATTGTTAAACTGGTGCATAGCTCTCAATATCTTCTACTGCCCTGTCCTTCTTAGCTTTTAGCTTTCCCAAAGTTTTTTCAAAGTCTCTTACTTTAAAGGATTTTGCAATATACCAAAAATGCTCCTTCATCTCTTCCCCTTGTTTTGCTTTTCCTTGCTAATTCACATAAACATGTCGACACAAATCTACAATGACTCTATCAAGTCCCTGTAAGGAAAAACATAATCATTTAAGTAGGCAAAATTGCAAACATTTTAGTTTATTTTATCACAGTTATAGTAGGCACATAAATAGTAGAAAAATAAATTTAAAAATAATATGATGTGAAATTTTTACCTTTTATTGGTCCGTTATTATAGTCCAACTAATTCCAAAGCCCAAGTGAGGTAAATCTTCTTGCAGTCATTCAATGAACCACTTCTAGGTAGTGATAGCCTCAATTTCAACCATAGCCTAAACAATAAGAAATATTTGATTGTTTCCATCTCTTCCCATAACACCTAAAAGTTCACCCTTAGTTATAGTTTTAAACCAACATCCATCTAGGCCAAGATAATACCTGCACCTATGCCTAAACCTATGTTTAATATCTTCTAAACATATGTTTATTCTTTCATAAACAAGTGAAGATGTTCGAATTGGCCGAGATACTATCATTGTAACTATGCTACCTAGGTTGGTCTGCCAAATGACTTCAGCATAGGATCACAGGTTCCCAAACTCCTGTTCAATGTTGATCAAAACACTACCTAGAATTTTTTTCTTGGCTCTTCTCACCATACTCATAGACACTTCACACCAAAACAATAATTGACATAAAATATGATATCATCCTTCATAAAAAATGGTTGCCTTTTAAGCTTATCCATCAACAAGTTAGATAAAATGTTGGTATTCATCCTAGGATTTGTATAAACCCTATTACAGTCATAAGTATCCCTAAATTTCCTAACTTGAAAAGATGACAACTTCCTATTAAATGCTCTATATATATGCTAACGACAGTTCTCTGTCCTATATGTACCTTGGACAAATTTGGGCTTATTTTTGGTAAACACAACAACCCTCTTTGTTTTGATGGACACCAAACTAACTATATTCTTAAATTGCAAATCATGAAGAAATATCATCCCTAATTTAGGGTAAGGCTTATCATAAATATGGTATTTGCTTTTTTTCCTAGTCGCATCATCTACCATATCATCTACATTACTAACAAGTTCTGCATAGTCAGCACTATCATAATATTCAGAACAAACTACTTTATCTTCATCATTTTCATCTGCATCATCTTCATCACCTACATCATCTTTATGGACTCCATCATCTCCATCATTTTTTCATCTTCCTCTTTATCTCCATCTTCTTCATCCTCTTCATCCTCTTCATCCCACATATTTGCATCATCTCCAGCATATTTATCATTAACATTTGAGACATCATTTAAATTTCCTACATTCTTTACATTTTCATCATTAGGTTCATCCTCAATCATTTCAACAGGGGTATCTACACCATGTTCAATATAAATATCAATACCACTAATAACCATCATCTTACTAACCACATCTAACACACTAGCATCATCTTGTACAACCCTTAAACTATTAGATAGTTCAAAACTAGGTCTAAGATTAAAAAAAATCTTTCTCACATTATTATACCCATTATTCTTACATACATCAAGTACTTTAAAGTAGCTGAGTAAGTCAAGATCAAATTCTATTTCATTCACAAAACCACCCTCATACATAACATTATCACCCACATTAACAAAACATCCTGTATAGTGAAACCTCAAAATTACCTTATCAATTGCCATTCAACCAAACTATAATAAAGAGTTGTCAATTAAATGACTGCAAAAAAGTAAAAGAAAGCAGCCATCAAAAAATATCCACATCAACTTTATAACAAAGAAACAAAGAGAATTTTCAAAAAAGACCTGTCTACTTTTCCATTGGAAAAAATACAATATATAGACATCAAGATATAACAAATCCCTTAAATCTAGTACCTAACATGGGAAGAATTATGAGACATTTTTAGTAGAAATATACACAGCCCAAAAAAGAACTAATGGGAATCCTAGAGAGAAAATTAAGGAATTTTCAAAATACTAACTATATATAGTTGTACAGATATGCTGACTATGCTAACTGTGCTAACTAAGAATAAATAATAAATGATTTAATTCTATTAACACTTTAATCATATAAAAAGACAAGTCACCAAAGATGCTGATTGAAGCACATGTATATGGACTAAAAGCAAAGATTTTGCCAGGATTATACCTTAGATCATCACTATTGCATATAAAGATATGATATGTTTGCTCAACTGTTAATATATGAAGTGTGCTACTACTTCAATTTTAACAATAATTTAGCTGACTTTACTATTTCTCCATAATATATATGAAGCCAATCGCAAAAATATTATATCCATTCAACATAATAAAAATTATGACAGGATTTTAAAAAAAATATGTTGCACTTCTTCGTCACCCTAATTTTCTATCAATTGCTTAGTTTAACTCTTGTCATTAACATAATCTAAAATGGTTCTTCTACAATGGTACTATTTATAATGTATCAATTAACTAGTAGGCTTAGGACGTGTGTCTATAGGAAGTTTTTACTATTTTCCAAATAAAGACAATGAATGAGTCAATCATATATAAGTAGAAATATGAAGGAATATAGTGCAAATTTTCTTTATCCCTAAAACTATAAATCCAAATTTTATTAATGGTTTTCTCCTTATTTCCTATTGCACACAGTATATAAAGTAATTTTAAAGATTATGGATATAAAATTAAAGGAGGTTATCAAGTTCGTCAAGGTGTAGCATATCTAGGTTGAAAGTTAATACACGAAAGAGCAAAATAATGAATAGTTCAAACAGACTTGGCGATTGTTGGAGAAGGCAGATTGGTGAGATGATGCATGAAGGAGGCAAGACAAACCCTTGAACAGACATTGGAAAGTAGACTGACAAGACTAATTGGAGTGATCGGTAGTGATGATAAGTTAAGGAGCAAGACAGAGAGGGTGAATATTTGGGGATTAAAGCGAAATTAGGGTTATGTAAAAATTAAAATGATACAAATTAAAATTAGGATTGCACGTGGTTTAACAATGAATTTTACGTGGCATTTCAAATCCATTTGGCTCTCCAAACACACTTTATGTATATAATAATGGCGCGTGTATGACACTTCCTAAATTTCGACCAAAATAGCCTAATATTGAGCAGACTTGTGAATGTTTAGACCTTTATTGATCAACTTAAAAGGTTTAGTCTTAAATTAACCAAACCAAAAAAATTTTGGCCCCAATTCGGGCTTTTAGCCTACAATATAAATACTCTCTAGTTATATAAGTATTAATTTGTAATTTAGAATCTACATGATTCGAATCCTTATAAACTCTATTCGGAATGTTTTAACTTATTTTTTGATGTATAAAATAAGAAAATAGATGACTATTTATAGATTAATTAAACTAGTTAAAACCATATAGTTTAACTTGTTATAATTATCACATAGTTTAATATTTATTTTTGTACCACAAATTTTTATCTTTATTTAGAGATTTGGTGAATAATATCTATATTATTTTGATGAAAATAATATTTATATATTATAAGTAATATTTGGATTCTTCTAACAATTTTTCACTTGAAGATTTGTTTGAGAACTAATCAATCTTCACACTAATTTGTAATTTCAATATTGACTTCATTTTAGTTAGGTTACATGATGATCAATACCAAATAAACTTGTCACTCCTAACTTTTTTTTATTATAAAATATGTTATATTGTCTTTGGTATTGACTTTTTGTATATCTATAATTCCTTCTTCCATTTTCTCATAAATGGACTAAACTCATGTTGTGATTTTTAAATGAAATATTGAATTCTTTACTAGATATAAGACACTCTAATTATTACAAAAAATGAAGCCTTCTATTGTTTCTACACGCGTTCTTCTAACATTAAGTTTAAACATATCAATTTTTAACATATTATGCTTCTATTATTGATATAGCCATAACTGATTGTAGCATTAAACCCCAACTTACATCGTAAGCATGAATACATAACTTATAGTTGTTTATTTTTATCAAGATCATTGGCAAAATTAGAGTAAATATATGCTTTAACAATAAAGTTTTATCTTCTATATCGTGATGCAACATAAGAGGTTCTTTTATTGTATCTTATAATTATCTTTACAATATTCTAAAGTTTTATACCAGGATTCACCATATAGTGACCAATCGCTTGCACTCTCTATGTAATATTCGATATTGTACAAATCATAACTAATATTAAATCCCCATTATATATGTATACAATAATCAATATATCACCTTCTTCTCATCCTCATTGCTAGGGCTCACACTAGAAAATAACTCTAAATTAGCAAAAAGAGAGGTAGATATTAGTTTATAATTTTCCATATTGAAATGTCACAAAATCATCTTTAGGTTTTTCTTTGAAAAGTCAAATCTTTTATTATTTATGTCTCAGTGAATTTTTATCCTTATAGTCTTTTTTTTTCTCAAATCCTTCATTTCAAATTCCTATCCAATTGTGCCTTTAATTATTTTAATACAATCTTTGTTAGGGCCTAAAACATACGTGTCATTTACCTATAATAGGTAGATAACAAACATATTATCTTCAAACCTCTTAAAATGTGCGTAAAATGCCTGCATTATGTTTGTTGTATCCAATTCTTATGATAAAACAGTTAGATCTTTTATACCAATACCTTGATGCCTATTTAAGACCATATCGAGATTTGTTCAAACTATAAACTAATTTCCCTTTTCATTTTTTTCTCAAATCATTCTAGTTGGAGCATATAATATATTTCTTCAATTTCTCTATAAAGAAAAGAAGTTTTCACGTCTATCTATTCTATATGTAAATTAAACACATCACATAATTCCAAGACTACTCTAACTATATTAAGTTAAACACAGGGAAAAACATTTCATTGAAATCAATTTATTCCTTTTGAACATATACTTTCATCAATAAACTTATACAATATTGCTCCTCTATATTATCACTTAATTGTTTGAACTTAAAAAGTCATTTATTACAAATTAACTTCCTTCTTTGTGGTAAAGATGTATAAGTTCCCAATTTCTATTTTCTATAAAGAGCTTTAATTTCTTCTTACATTATTATCCACTAAAAGACATATATATTATTAAGTGCTTTATATCCTTTACTAAAAGGCAATATACTATATTACCTCCATTACATAACCTAAAAGCCAATTTGGTAGTTTTTTGTATGATATGATTGATGAACTTTTAAAGTTTCAAACTTAACTAGTTTAGAGTATCTTGCTCCATTGGTGCTTCAAGAAAAGTTTGAAACTCCTTTACCACCTTTATAGCAGTCTCTAAACTATTTTATAAAATATTGTTCTCTTCTTTTTCCATTTGTAATTTATCTTTTACAAAGTTAACATCCCTATTGATAATAACCATATGGCACTAAAATCCTATCAATAATATCCTTTCACTCTGTGAGTATATCTTAAGAATAAGTCTTTCCAACTTTTTGGATCCAACTTTTTGGTTTCTTTGACTTTATACATAACATACCCATGTTTTGATGAAAATTTTAAACAATAGTTAAGTGTCTTTTAATGCGTATTTAATTACATAATTATTCATATTCATTTATATTATATTCTCGTCCATTATTTGTGCTTAAGCACTTGATCCTTTTTACCAAAATTATGTTTAATGTAACAATTTAAAAACTTTAAAGACTAAGAATGTATATGCTTTTCTCTTAAAAGGGTACACATAATACCTCTTGGAATAGTAAATGAAAGAGACAAAGTACTCTACTCCTCCTAAGGATGGAACTATTACTTACTACTCAACAAAGTTAACCAATTTGAGAATAACCTTGCTTCTTGAATTTGATATGTTAAATTTCATATAGTGTTGCTTATTTGTAACACAATGCTTACAAAAGTGTAGTGATACCTTTAGGAGTCCAAAGAGTAACTTTTACTCCATAAGGATCTTTTTTTTTTATGTCACAACATTGAAGATCCATTATTTAGAATGAGACTATTGCTTATGTTTTTAGAATATATCTCTCTTTAACTTACACAAATTTGCACATATTTTTCTCCCTTTATAAGTACAAATATGCCTATAGTTATCTTTAAAATCTAGTCAATAATTTTTTTTACACTCAATATCATCTAGTAATCATCAAGATAGCAAAAAAAATTTCAAGCCCTTTATGTGTTGTACCTTTTAAATAGTAGTAATTATACCATCATATATTTTTAGCTTAATGATTTTAATGCTAACAATCTTTAGAGGATAATCATCATAACTATATATAGATTCTCTTAAGATAGGTTTATAGTGATGGAATTATTCTTTTCTATTGCTCATTTAAAAAGTGGCTTCTAAGTTAAAGAGCCATAAATTAAGTAGTGAATGCTTACTTTCATTTGTTATTACTGCTTGATAACATAGAGCCTTCCCATCAGCTAAAGTACTTATAAAATTTTCTTAGAGACCATAATTTTTCTTATTTAGATTCTAACAATTCCTTTTTAAATGACCTCTCTTGTTACAATCGTAGTATTTTTTAAAAAAATAATTATTACTTCTTGATTTTTATCTACCATGATTTTAGCTCTCATTTGAGCCATGATTTATTGATTTTCCTCTTATCATTGCCTAGGTTTCAACTTATTATGAACTAAACGATTTATTTTCTTAATTCTTACATTGGCTTTCTTCTTTAAAAATTGTGGCTACATCATTAGCAAAGACTAGGCAGTTTGTAAGAAGATTATTAGTTAAGTTGATGGTAAGTTAATCATATGAGTCAAGTAGACTTTAAAGTAAAAGTTCAGTATATTCATTTGGCTCTATTGTATAATCCAACAATATGAGCAGAGAGAATAAATAGTCAAATTATTAATGTGTTTGTTCATTAAAGTGGATTCTAACATTTTGAGGGTATAATATTTCCTTTTAGAAAAACTTTATTATAGCATAATTTGATCTCATATATTTCTGTAAGATGGTCTCATATCTTTTTGTTGTTTTCTTCCATTTTACAATTAACAAAAGTTTATTAGCTAAAACTAGATGAAGATTTGCAACAATATTCATGTCTAATTCATTGCATTTGGAATTATTTGTGAAGTCCATCGATCTTTCACTAATGGTGGCAAGGTAATTATCCTTTGTAAGAATTGCTTTCATCTTTAACTTTTACAACAAGAAATTATTCATGTTAAGCTTCTCAATCTTGATTTTGACAGTCATTATTTTTATCTCAAACCACTTTGAGTTAAGAGCAAGAGCTCTCATTATTTCACATAAATAATGATTGTATATGTGAATAGTTCCTAGTATCTTTAAAGAGTGAATAATATCTAACTTATCTTTTAATATGGAAGATCTGGTACCACTTATTAAAAAGATTAGAGGGATACAGAAAGATTGCATCTCAATTAAGATTAAAAGAAATGCACCATATAAAATATTATTATGAGTAAAATAAAAAAAATTAAAATACAAACACACTTTAACTACAAGTTACAAATATTAATTTGTAACTTATAACTAAGAAGATAAGAATCTTCACAAAATCTACTTTTAGATGCTTGAATTTATTTTTTAATATATGAAATAAGAAGATAAATGAAGATTTATAGATACATCAAACTAATTATAATTATAACCATACATTTCAATTTATTATAATTGTTGTACATTTTAAATTTTTTAGAAGGTAAAATACTGTTTATTTTAAAAGAATTGTTGACTTTTAAGATAGCCAAACTAGTTAGTTACAAATGAGGTTTATAGCATAGATAGGCTATTACAAAAAATATTAAGTGAAGCTACATAAGTTCTAGTACAAAGGTGGTTTTAGTAGGGGTTAAAGCATGATGGAATTAATATAACTGTCATATTCTTTTTATTCTTGCACTGATCCTATACTAGAAGGGCTTTCTTGATCTAATGGATAAGTTTATAAGCTAACAGGTTCTCATGGGTTTCAATTTTCCTATGTATATGATGATTCCTTTCCCTTCATATTATATAGATGCAATATGAGAAAGTTGTTCTAAGCAAAATGTAGTCAGGTTTTGAGCTACTAGAAAGGTTACTAGCCCACTTAATAATCTGTGGCCATTCCACCTTATCATATTAGCATTCCAACTTGTGTTGTAATTTTGGTCCATATGGAGTTAGTACAAGAGCATTTCGAAAAAAAGTGATTTGTAGATTCAGGTTGATCCTTACATGGAACATATAGTAGATTACTATTGTAGTTGAATATATCTTTGGTCTAAAGCATTCCCATTATGCCTAACCATCAAGTAGCTGAAGCTTTAAGCACTACAGGATCATGCCATACAAACTTGACCCAACTTACCTTAGGGAAGTGATTTCTAATATTTTTTTAATGAGAGATATAGATGTAAATAAACTATAATTATTCAATTGTCAGACTGGATAATCAGGAAGCTCCATATTGAGGGTGTAAATATAAAGGCTATTAGAAATAAAAGACATTCTCTCATGTTGACAGTTTCAAACTTGGTTTTGGATGATATCAAATACTTTACAATTTTGAGGAAGCCTATTAATTAGTAAGTTGAGGTTAGATCTTAAATGGAGATGACTGATTGGGCTCTAATTATTGTACCAGAGCTAAGATGATTGTCCACTCCTAACATAAATCCTGATGTGTTTGGCCTTAACATCTAGATGAATAGACATGAATTCTCCTTGCTTTCATTCAGTTTCTATAAATTGTTGTTTGATAATTAATGAGCATCAACCCTCCTTATCCAAACAACTTTTTTTGTCACTTATAATTCTCCATGTTTACTTAGTAAGTATCATTTGGTTTTTTTATTTTTGAAGAAACCATTCCTAGCCTTCTTTCATTATTAGGGGAATATATTTTTATCTAACTCAGTTTAGCTCCGTAAGAGCTATTCAAGTAACTTGACCAAAGGAAACTTTTCAATATCCTCTCTAGCTCTCTTTAATTAATCTTTTTGGAAACATCAAGTGTGATCCCCCAGTGAGTGTGTAAGTTTGAGAGAACACCTTTTGTAAGTTGAATTAGTTGATCAAAAGAAATATATTTAATTTTCAAGCTCTTACTTTCCTTATAGTGAGTTTAATGATTAAAGAGCAGTCTTCAAGCTTAGGTTGCTTAGGAAATATTAGTAATATAAGGTAAGTGAAAAGTAATACCTATAACTTTATACCTAAAATTTGTGGAACATCCACTACCCCAGTAAAGAGTAACAATATACTCTTCTTAAAGTTGATTCTTAGGCTAGAAATATTTGAAACCCACTGATTGAGTCTATTATAACTTTCAATGAATGATTATTTCCATACAAAAATAAGATATCATATGCATAGCTAACATATGAGATCACATGCATAAACTAAGGAAACTAGGTTCAATTCCTTACATTTATAATGGTACCTGAAGTTTACTACATTAAAAATGTGTTTGTGAGTCATTCTAAATTAAAATGTGTTTTTGAGTCATTTTAAATCAAACTTGTAGCAATTATGAATAAGTAGGGAGATAGTAGGTCTCTTTACTTGATACTTTACTCCTTTTGAGGTTCTCCATTAATCAAAGCACAATAGGAAGTGGTTAAGATACAAGCCATGATTTAAGCTATAAAAGGTAAGTAAATTTGAGTGCTTTTAGATAATTTCGAATGAGGTCCCATTCAAACAAGTCAAAAGCTTTGTAGATAATGATTTTTGTAGAACATATTCAAATGGCTAGTTTGGTATAATAGTCCTTAAATAACTCTTGAGCAAGTAACATATTGTCCATTATTTTTATATCTTTAATAAGAGCACCTTGATTGTTGTTGATGATAGGTGTGACGAAATTTTTTAGTTTAATGTAAAATATTTTTGTAATTTTTTATATACCAAATTACAACATGAGATTGGTCAAAAGTCTTATAATGAGGTAAAATTGTCCTTTTCAGGAATCAGACTTAGATAAGGTTTGAGAACTCCCTAAGCATTTTTTGGCTAGTGAAGAACTCTTGCCCATAGTTAACCATTAGATCTCCAATTATATGCTATGTACTTTAGAAAAATGTGCATTAAAAATGCCCATGCTAGGGTCTTTATTCGGTTTGAAGATGAATATCACGCTTTTAATCTCTCATGGTGTAACTAGACTAGTTAAAAGTGAACAGACATCTAGCTCTATTCCAAACTAAGCAAACAATGAGATTGAATGAATCAAGGAGGGATATCCGGATGAGTAGCCAAGGAGATTTCTGTAATAATTGTAATCAAGTTCATTTATTAAAGCTTGATCACTATAAGTGTTAACTTCATTATCTATGAGGGTATTGATTCTATTATTGTTCCTGTGAGCTAAAAGAGTATTGAAGAAGAAGTTGTTGCATTTATCACCCTCCTCGATCATATGACTTCTAGTTTTTGTTTGAAGAACAAATTGTAATAAAGTGCTCTGTTGTAATCTTAAAGAGTCTGTTCTTCTTATAATTTGAGGTTAACATTATCAAGTGAATTATATAACCCAAATTAGTAATTGAAAAGTTGTGATCTTGCATTTTGAAGGTGGGCTTATGTGTTTGGACCAAATAGTTTTTAAGGTTTCTGAGCTTCTGTTTCACACTTTTGAGCTTAATCACCAACTAGTAGGCTTAACATCTAAGAGTGTGACAATTCAATCACTACCTCATGGATCCCTTCTACTTGTAACACAAGGTTATAAAATCTAAATAGAGTTATAAGTGGAACAAATGTTGAACATACCTTTAAAGGAAGTGATCAAAGGATATAGGAGGAGCAAATTTGATATAATATGTTGTAAATTTATCTATGGAGGAGATCTCATTAACTGCACTAAGAGAGGAAGTACAACCAACTAATATCCTACCGTTGTAGTGGTAAGCATGGTTGGATATATATTCTCATATGTTCTCTGAAATTTTGAATTCCTCCTTTAGGTTGGTATTCTTTATTTTAGTGTTCAGTAAACTAAACAAAACATGTTTCTTATCTGAAATGATATCTTTGAGGCTTTGCCTTTTTAAGTGTAACATCCCGTTACCCATGTCAAGGATAGAATAGGAAATATGAGAGATTACTGAGAGATTAGAAATGCATTTCATGCTTATGCATTATATGATATGCACATACATGTGATTATTGAATTTTTGCACATGAAAATAATTATACATGCATTCATTGACAACTTTCGGGCATAATTGACTTATATATGTGAAATGTGATTTTTATTGATAATTGTGGTTTATGTGTATTGAAAATTTAATTGGCAAGTGTAATTGTTAATTTTGAATTTTGGTGAATTTTATGAATAATTTCTGAAAAGGTTGAATATTATTATACTAGAAAAATGTCACTTGGCAAGTAAATTAGTGAATAAATAATAGAAATAAGAAATCAAATGATATTGGAGAATTTTGAAAATGATTTGAAAATTTAGAGATGACTTTAGAATTTGTGAGAAGATGTTATTGGGAAATTTTGGTGATAATTGGAATGAAAAGATGAGAGTTATGGAACTAGTTCAATAAGAACTAGTTAGTTGGGAAACTAGCTAAGACC
>JANSVA010034749.1:0-14016 GCA_025504915.1 Erythroxylum reticulatum | reverse complement strand
TAACACAATACATATACTAACACACTCATTCAAGTTCATTTAATATTTCTAAATTCCACTCAAAGATCGGGGTCCAAGAGGATTGACCTACTATGAGACAATCATATGGATATTCTATTCCAGTGTCAATGATATTCTCGTTATAGCAATGTTGCAAGTATCCTTTGACTTTAGGCGCTCAAGAATATCTCAGATATTGATCCTATGCTTTGACTCCATTCATCGATGGCTTTTACGGGTTACTCATAGGGTGGTGATTACGTACAACTTGAGGTATTTGTATGTATTTAAGTAGCCAATAAAGGTTTCATCACTCCTGATAGAAGGAGATGATACCTACAACCTCTTATCGGGGTCATTACTCGGGAATCTCTAGCCAAAGCAAATATGTGTGATAAAGAGAGTCTTCAATGATACATAGGGTAATGAGATCCTTAGGATAAGATTTAATATCACTTGGACTAGATGTGACGTAATTAGTCTAATGGGAGTTGACACTTTGACCATACTCTGAACCAAGTGGGGTATAGATGGTGAAAGGATGAATTACATAGCAACATTGTGTATGAAAGGGTTCGTAGTCAAACTACTGAATTTTCGATCAATTGAGAGTCATGACTTATGGCTAGATACCACTCTTAACTTACTTAAATTAAGTGTTAATTCAAGTGGCCAACATAACCAGGAACTAAATGGGTCACATATATAGGAGATCCGAAGGATGAGTAAAATGGTCTTAAATGGTTATTCAAGATATGAGAGAGTGTTTTGGGATTGCATCTCGATGTGATCATGGTAGAAAACGTTGCATGGAATGGATTAGAAACAAGTGTTGTAGGCTACCAATTTGGTCATTAACTTCCCAAAACTCCATTAATGCGTGCTATTCATGGTCATTAACTTCTCATAACTTCCATTAATGCATGTTATTCATAGTTATTAACTTCCCATAACTTTCATTAATGCATGCTATTTATGACCATTAACTTCCCATGACTCTCCATTAGTGATGGGGGTTATGGAAGGCAAAATAGTGCAGAAAATGTAGATGATTTTTGTGCATCTTGTGTAAGAAACAAGTGAAAGAAAGGTTCTGTCTTACATACACACTCTTTTTCTCTCTAACTCTCACAAGAGCTCTTGTTTTCCTAGTACAAAGAAAGAATTCTAGCCATCTCCTAGTGAGGTTTAATCTTTCTATCTTTGTGTGGACTTTTATTAGAGACGGATTATATTGATCGTTGTGGTTTATGACATCCCAATGTAGAGAAGATTAAAGAATGAAGGAGATCATCAAAAAGGTATGTAAACATCTTACATTTCATGTTTTTGTTTTCTATATTTATATGCATGAGTAGATCTAGTTTTTGAGGTTCTGTCTTATTTTCCACTGCGTATATTTGATATCTATTATATATGGGATATATGACCAGAACCTTAAAATAAGTTATTGAATGATACTTATTTAAAATTAAAGGACTTAGGGCTTTTGGAACCAAACATAGAAACATATTATTTGTCTCCTTAGGCATTAAACTCAAATTGAAAATTTCCTGGGCTACCTCAACTATAAGGTTTCTTGTAACATCCCAAGTTTTTGCTAGAGATGAGTAGAGAAGCCATTAAGACCAGGGTACACTAAATAAGGTTTCCTTGATCTCCTGAATAGTAGTTGGTCTTATTAATTGAAGAATAATGTCATAAGAAGTAGTTTTCTTAATGCATGGATTAATTTCACCATAACTAAAGCCATCTTTATTGAAATCCCCAAGCAGGTTCTGGAAGAATTTAAAGGTCAATACACACAATCCCATCTCCTATACTAGTAGATTAATATTATTCCTATTCCTATTCCTTATAGATAAGATGGAATGATGGAAAAATCTAAAGTTATTATCTCCATTTTTAAGCTAATTAATCCCAAAATTTTGTGTCAGTAAAGAGTTATGATTAGCCAAAGATTCATTAAATTCCTTCAGATTTAGGGCTTCCTTCTATTGCAAATGTAAATTATTAAGATCTAAATATCTCATATATTGAATAGATTTAAAATTATCCATAGCAATCTTTAGTCTCTGACTTGAACTTAGAGACACAATCCTTAAAAAATCCTTAAGTTTATCTTTGAGCAACCTTAACTTCCTCATTAACCGAAAGGCTTTACATCCCCAGATCTCTACTTCCCATACCAATTAACCAAGGTAAGGAAGCCTTCTTTTTTAGTAGATGATTAAAAAACATGAATGGAGTTTGAAAGGTTCTAGAGCAAAGGACTATAATTCCATGTATCTCAATAGTATAACAATCTAAGCATAATGGTTCCCTAAAGTGGGCATAATAATCAGGAAATTGAGTTAACCAAAAATTGTTGCCAAATTCTTTTTCTAGTTTTTTTTCTTATATATAGTTCCTCTTGCTTCCAATTAGACCATGCAAAATGATAACCAGTATATTTCAAGTCAATCATTTAAAGTTCTTTAACCACTTGTTAAATTTCTCTCCCTACCCTTTAAAGTATAGCTCTTAAGCCTTGTACTTTAATAGAGTTAAGGATACAACTGAGATCTCTTATCAACATCTATGGCCTATTTATGTCCTTTTGAGCAATATAAAGAGACGTCCAAAGTTGAACTCTCTCAAAATCAAAATTATAAACATAAATAATAGAAATATCATAATGACTATAAGAGCCAATAAAGTGGCAAGATAGGTGTATAACTTGATTTATGTTCCAAAACTTGGAAATAATAAGCTTATCTAAATTATAAGAAAATACAAATTCACCATTGTAGTGGTTGATATGGTTTGATTCTAAGCTCTAAATAGGCCCGAAAAATTCATATAATGTTAAAGCTTGTTAGATTTTATTTTTGTTTCAATTAGCCCTAATAGGACTAGTTTCCTTATCAAAATAACTTCTTTGGTGCCTTAAACCTTAAGAGGGTCATTCATTTCTATAATATTAAAAAAAAGCAAGCACATTGCCACTTATTAGTAAATCAATAGACTAAGGATACTAACCTTTAGGCTTAGATTTTCCTTTCTTCCTCCCTGATTACCTCCTAGAGGAGGAACTAGCCTTCTTAACCATATTAATAAGAGAATCATTATTTCAATCCATCTCCTCTTTAAGATCATCATAATTAGGTATTGAAATACTCTACTTAGGACTCAGTCCCTTCTCAATATGAGGATCTTCTAATTGTTCACTCAGTTCTCCTAACACTGAGTCCTTATTTAACAAATTTGTAGATTTATCTTTGTCCAAGTAAGAAGATTCCTTATTAGGAGTGGTCCCTTCCTTACCATTACTATGCTTCTTCAATAGGTAATCTTTACCTACTTCTTCCACCTCTTTGAATCCCATGACCTTGAGGTAGTTTCCTATAAGGAAGACCTTACTAATAGGCTTCCAAATCTTCTTATTAAGATTAGGTTTCTGGTTATAGGTTAATGTTATCTCTGACTTAGAGAGTTTTACTTTATAGTTAAGCTTCATGACTAGTTTGTTATTTAGGTATCATATTCTATCCATCTTGGTTATATAGGAGACAAAATAAATTGCTTTACTAATACAATTTCATAGGTAATTTAAACCTTTAATAGTATAATATTTAAGGGGGAATTTATGAAAATTAATCCACAACGGAATAACTTGAACATAAGATTTGCTCAGATCTATACCAGGAGAACATATTTGTATAAACAATGACTAACTGCTACTATGTCAAAGGCCTAACTCCAAAATCTCTTTAATATTAGCATCTGGACAGAATTTAAAGAGAAAGGAGTCCACATTAATAAGTGATATTTGCTTAATTGATAATGAATTTATTCAATAATACTTAGTGAATATTATTAAGAAAGTGCTTAAGATACTTACTTTGACTCATAAGTGGTTTTAGGCACAAATTTGAAGCAAAAAAGCTAAAGTGAGTCAAAAGCACTACATTTTAGCCATTTTTCAAAGATTCACAATCCTTTGACTCCATGGAACAAGAAGAAGAACGATTAGAACAAGAGGAGACAACAAAATGCATGAAGATGAAGAGTATAAATTGAATAAAATCAATAGAAGTAATGAGAATGCAAGTCACAGCCATGACACAAAATGTCATGGGTGTGACTAGTGATGCACAGCCCTGACATAATATATCATGGCTATGACTCACCTTGCATGGGCATGACTTAAGTAGTTATACCCATGACTTAAAGTCACGAACGTACATGGTGTGTCACACCTGTGAAGTGCCAAGTCACGAGTGTGACACAAATGATACCTCACCCATCATTTAACCTAGTGCTAATATAAATTAAGGGTGTGACGGTGCAAGGGATATAAAAGATTGGAGGGTTTTTGGCTGGGAGAAAAACAAAAAGGGAGATTCAGGAGAGATTATAAAAAGGGGTAAACCCTCAACCATGAGACACCCATGGAAAGGTAGCTTTATGATGCTGGTTTAACGGGGATATTGACGCCACAACCTAGTTAAGCACTCTTTCCTTATATTTCTTGTTTTCTTTCTCTTTTTAGAAATTGATTACATTATCTTATGTGTATGGATTTAGGTATTATGAAAAGATGGTTTGAATGTGTTCATTGGATCATTTTATCACAAACCCATTGCTAGAATATTCAATGTAATCCATAATTGTTATGTTGAATTTCATTTATAGCAACTAATGGTATGTAATCATTAAGGATAACATAACCTAGGTTAAATAATCTGATCTTGTGTGATTATTACCTAGATCGGTTTGTTATCTCATTCATCAAGCGGCTGTCCTATTAAATCCAGAAACCGTCTCCTAGGTATCAGCTAGCTAGGGTTAATTAAAGAGCTCTTCTTAATTAATTATGACCTAAGGAAAAGATGGGATTAACAGAGCTTATTGTTAATCTACGACCAATAGCTCAAATAGAGATATGAAGACAACAATTCAATGAAATATGTTTAATTTAGTGTAGGTTGAGATTGAACTAAAGAACCAGGTCCCTAATGAATTCACCACTTTCATCATTTTTGCTTGTTTTCTTTAACTTGCTTTTGTTAGTTTAGTTTCATTTTATTTTATTATTAAATCAAAACCCCCTAAACCTAAACACCAAATAATTTCTTCTCAAAAGCTATCCGACAAATCTCTATGGGATTGCCCTAGACTCACCACTGCTATAGTAATAGGTCTAGTTTATTTTGACTAGTTTTACGACACAGTTGACAATTTTGGCATAGTTGCAGGGGAGTGCAGTGTTTTAGTTTTAGTTTGTGATTTTAATTGGTTTTTTGAAAATATTTGTTTGAAATTAGTGTCTTTGCATTTATTTCATTGTCATTTCACTTTTTGTTTCATGTTTGTGATATAAAAAAAATTACATGGACAAAAATAATTTCTTTTATAACCCGTATTCTCAATCCTATAACCAAGGTTGGACTGATCAACCTAATTTTAGTTATAGATAGGATAAACCAAAAAATTACTTCCTTGATAGTATGTAGGATGTACAACAAGTCTCGTATATACTAAAAGTTTCTTATCACGACTCAAGGACATCTTTGGAAGATTTGCTTAATATTGTGACTACTAACAATATTCAATTTCAACAAAGTGTACAGGAGTTTCAGCAGGAAGTAAGGCAATTTCTATAAGATATAGGGTCTAACGTCCCATATTTAAAGAACCAACAAAAAAGGTACTTCTTTAGATTAATTAATTAATTTTTGTGTTGCCAATACTTTGATATTACAGCAGGAATAGTTGCAATTCTAGTAAGAAACAAGTTCTAGGATCCAGAACGTGGCAAGCTAGATGGGCCAATTAACAGAAGCTCTTGACTGCCTAGTATCACAAGAAGAAGAAATACAACTATCTCAACCTGAGGTGTACCCAAGGGACCTTAGCGTAGAGGCCTTATAGAGTGAAAAGGAGCTTAAGAATCTTGACTTTAATACTTAAGGAAATGCTTGTGATGAAGAAGAAGTGGAGGAGGAGCTCGAAGCAGAAACAGATATATCTTTTAGCTCGGAGGTAAATAATAAGTTCCATTTTGTTGATGAGAATAACTCTTTACTTTTACCTAGCAGGTTAGAGGAACTAAACGAGGAAGAAAAAGGTGAACAAACATTTGAGATCTTTCCAAAGTACATGGGCTCAGTAGAGATTAAGAGTCTGAGGATAGGGAAGACACTGAATAGGAATGATTATCAACCAAGCCCCTATCCAGAAGAACCTCGTGTGGAGGAACCGCATGTGCCACTAGAAGATCGTAATTTTGTCACATGAGGAGAAGTATGGAGTCGAGCTAGCGAACCTAAACAAAGGCACTTCTTGGGAGGCAACCTAAGGGAAGTAAATTTCTTTTCTTTTATTTTTTCGCACTAGTTAGAATATGCATATGTGTTTCTATGTTGGTTTGTTTCTTGCTTGTTTTAAGTTTTCAATCAAAATGAAAGAGAGAATAAAACAAACAAAACAAACATTTTCTCATTTTTTGTTACTTTTTGGAATATATAGTCATAGTAAAGAATGAATTGACTAGAGGATTTCATGGTAACTTTAGCATGTACTTTACTTTTATGATTGGTCAATGTGCATTATCTTCAAAAGAGTAGTGACTAGTCGTAGATAAAGCCAGCGAGAATTTAAGCCTTTATAGACTAACACATCCATATCAGTCTCACTATCTTTTGAAAATGTGTGACCTTCATGACATGTACATCTTTATTTTCTTTGATTATCTATTTGAGACCACATTTTTTATCATATGCATTCACATTGAAATGATTAGGCATTCTTTGCTTTTCTGAACTACATTAGCCAAATAACGTACCTATTATATGATTTTCCTTTTTGATAAGCCCCTTTGAACTTTATACCTTTCTTTTTGTATTAACAACATTACATGCTTTAAACTTAACCAAATGTCCTACCCAAGCCATAAAGCTAGTGAGTTCATAGGTGTACAAAATTCTAAGTGGGGGGGATATATATGTGTGGGTTGGTTATAATGATTGGGATATTATTTTATGTCTTACCATTGAAATTCCCATGATAATGTAGATTCTTTTAATGTTTATAAAAAATAGAAGAAAAAAGAAAAAAGAAAAAGAAAAAAAGAAAAAAGAAAACACTTTTAAATAAATGTATCCAAGAGGAAGTGGATATATGTTGAAAAGTTGTTTATGATTAATGCATCATCTTAAAGTTGTACTGAATGGGTTATTTGAGTATGTTGGATATAAGTAGATATTGTTTTGCAAGGTTAACTCATTGTAGTTCAATGTATTGTTATCATCAATCTTTATGAGTGATCCCTTTTCATTAGTTATGCTTCATGTGGTTTGCGTGTAAGAGCTTGAATTTGAGTTATGAAACATCATTTTTGCATTCATCATAATTGATATACACAATTGTGAATGAATGTTGGATTTTACACTTAATAGTATATTGAGTGTTACTTTTGTTTCACTAGCTTTGATGGCTTTCATGCTCCTTGACCCAAATACATCTTACCTTACCTTTTCCCACATTACAACCTTGAAAAGTCCTTTGATCCATTATTTTGCATGTGAACCTTAGTGGTGGAGAAAAGAAATGATATACAAAGTTGTGGAGTGACATAATCATGAATAGTGTTAAGTGTACCCATGAATACATCTTGATTAAACACATTTTCCAAGTCTACCATTAGATTGCTTGGTTTTTAGAAGTATTGAATGCTGATTGATCTTGAGTAAAAGCTTGGAATGTTGAGTTCTTACTATGATTTTTGAAAGTCAATCATCTTTACTTATGATTATGTATTCTTGGAAAATATGGGAATTGAGTCAATGTTTTGGGTCTATAAGCTAATTTTGATGTTTTGCTCGAGGACACCCAAACGCTAAGTGTGAGGGAATTGATATGTGCTTAATTGATGATGAATTTATTCAACAATAATTAGTGGATATTGCTAAAAAAGTGCTTAAAATACTCATTTTGACTCATATGTGATTTTAGGCATAATTCAAAAGCGAAAGAGCTAAAGTGAATCAAAAGCACTACATTTAAGTTATTTTTTGAAGATTCACAATCCTTTGTCTCCATGGAACAAGAAGAAGAAGGATTAGAGCAAGAAGAGATAAGAAAATTCATGAAGATGAAGAGTATACAATGTAGAAAATAAAGAGAAGTCATGAGAATGCTAGTCACGACCCATAACGCAAAGTGTCATGGGCGTGACTGGTGAGGCACAGCCATGACGCAACATGTCAACACTATGACTCACCTTGTATGGACGTGAATCAAGTAATCATTTCCATGACTTAACATTATTACCATGCACGGTGTCTCACACCCGTGACACAGGTGTGACACACTAAGTTATGGATGTGACATAGTGACACCTAACCCCTCATTTATCCTAGTGTTACTGTATACCGAGGGTGTGACAGGGCAAAGGATATAAAAGATTGGAGGGTTTTTGACTAAGAGCAAAATAGAGAGGGAGCTTTGGGAGATATGAGAGAAAGGGCCAAACCCCTCAACCGTGAGAGGCCTATAAAAGGGTAGCTTACCAATGCTAGTTTAACGGGGATATTGACGCCACAACCTGGTGAAACAGCCTTTCCTTGTATTTTTTGTTTTCTTTCTCTCTTTATAAATTGATTATATTATCCTATGTGTATGGATTTGGGTATTATGAAAAGATGGTTTGAATGTGTTCATTGGATCATTTTATTACAAACCCATTGCTAGAATATTTAATGCAATCCCTAATTGTTATGTTGAATTTAATTTGTAGCAACTAATGGTTTGTAATTATTAGGGATAACATAACCTAGGTTAAATAATCCAAGCTTATGTGATTATTGCCTAGATTGGTTTGTTTTTGTCATTCATAAAGCGATTGTCCGATCAAATCCAAAGATCATCTCCTATGTTATTTGATAGCTAAGGTTAATTAACGAATTCTTATTAATTAACTATGACTTAAGGAAAAACTAGGCTTAACAGAGCTTATTATTAATTTACTACCAATAGTTCAAATAGAGATATGAAGACAACAATTCAATGAAAAATGTTTAATTGGGTGAAGGCCGAGATTGAACCAAAGAATTAGGTCCCTAACGAATTCACCACTTTCATCACTTTTACATGTTTTCTTTAGTTTGCTTTTGCTAGTTTAGTTTCATTTTATTTTGTTATTAAACCAAACCCCCTAAACATAAACATCGATTAATTTCTTCTCAAAATTTAACTAAACATTCTATATGAGATTGACCTAGATTCACCACTGCTATAATAGTAGGTCTAGTTTATTTTGACTACTGTTACAACGTGCATATCAATAAGAAGTTACAACGTGCATATCAATAAGAAGTACCTTTCTAAGATCCTTCTTACTCCACTACATCATAGCCCAATTGTAAACTAATGGAAATGTAGGTCTCTTACTAATGAAGAATCCCACCAAAGAATTTTCCTTAGTAAATGCTCTTACTTGCAATGGCTCCAATAAAGGAGTGACCACTCCATCAACTAGATTTGGCTTAACAAATCTCAACTTGGTACTATCAGTTAAGGGGTAAGTACTTTATTCCAAGGTTTAGCAAGCTTCTGAATTTGTGTTGCAGTCCCCTATTTAGTAATGGATCTAAACTCTGACCATTTGTTAGTGAAATCATCTTTCAAGGGTAGGAAAGCGTTATTTGAGCTTTCCTCCCAGGGCATATATTCAACCATACCCTTCTCTAGCTTATGCAATAAAGGGGAGTTCTCACCTCCTCCCAAGGAAGCTTCCATAATGGAGGCTCCAAAAGAGGAAATATCCTAATTCTTGGGGCCTTATCCCTTGGGAGTTATTTGTTATGGTTCCTACTAGTTCACTTCTACTGATTCACTACTACTAATCCACCACTAGTTCACTATAATGTAAAAAACACTAAATAGAACTAATCATGTGGCTTGTATGCCTTCTTAAGCCTCTGTAACTGAAAAATTAAAAAGTTCACAACCATCACGTAACATAAAGGAATTTATGACACTGCACTTCTAGTAGCTAAACAAAATAGACAACTCTCTATAGCCTCCTAGAATTCATTCTTAACTAAAGAAAATTAGGTCTTTGATGCCTATATGTCCATTGTTTTGAACATGATTGTTTCCTTTCATTGTTATAAAAATAAACCAGAGTTTTATTTATTATTAGGCTTATTGAGAAAACTCAAGGCCACTTTAATCTAAATATATTTAGTACTATAATAATGTGTCCTATTTAACTAAATTTGTGTTACTTGGATAAGCAAGTTCACTATCATGTGAATTTAGGGGTAAGGTTAGGAAAAACATATAAGATATGTTTTGGCAGGAGTGGTCATCTAAAAGATCTATGAGTCACATGAGACTTGTTCGATAAAGATGTTTCTGCCTAATTTAAATTTAATTAGTTTGTTGAGTAAACTCAAGATTAACTAAATTTGAATGAAATCCTGGTTCGTTAGAAAGATTAGAGTAATCTTTCTAAATACTAATGAGCGATATTATTTTAAATAAAATAATGTGAGTAACCATTTAAATGAGTAAATTTCTTATCTTATTATATTATTATATCACATAACCAGTTATTTACATTTCTTACATTTATATTTTGTTATGATATAAATAACTTTTGTTTTGTATAGTTGATAATGAGTTATTAGTGCACCAAATTTTTTGGACATAGGTTCGATCTTAGAATAGTTCTCAAAGTTAGATAGAAAAGTTGTATATCCATTATGTAATTTTGTTATTAATTCTTGTTGAGAAATTGGTGACAAAAGTTTAGAGATATATCAATATAATATGGATGAAAAAAATGTAATGACATTTTGATTTGACTAATGTCTCATAAATTTTAATAATAATATGTAAGACATATGCCAATATCATGATAGCAAGATGCAAGATGTTACATAAACTAGATTTGAAAGGTATAGTACCTTAATGGAATTTTTCCATTCAATTTAGCCTACTAAAAGCTTAAATATGGACCATAATTAAAGGTTTTTTTATAGTATGACAATATTTGATATTAGAAAAAATGATTGTTTGACTTTTCTTGCATATGCGTGATATGATAAAGATCATATATATTTCTAGTTCATGCTTATAAGTATTTGATACTTAATTTGGATTCAACATTACTATAATGTTCAAAACATGATAAGAGATGGATTGTTGAGCAAAAGTAATTGATCTAAATTTATACAAATAATTTTTGTGTACTGGATCAAATGAGACTTATGTTTAAAGTAAGTGGCAAGAATACAAAATTGGGTAACGAATACTATCCATTTATGACATGTTGGTTAAATAAACATAATGAGAATTATAAAATATATACATGTACGTATGTATATCCTTTTGATTATGAATCGAATGAAACTTGTAAAATTTGTTGGGTTGAAAATAGTCAAAATCAACCTTTGATGAAAGGATGACGATGGTAGTGAATTGTTAAATTTTATGTATAGGATGTGATAACAATTCATACTCTTATGATACTTGTATTTCATTAGATTACTAACAAATTTATGTTATATAATCATATGTATTAAACGAAATATTGATTTAACTTTTTGAAAATTTTAAATTGTTCAAATCTATGTAGAAATTAAGTATAAAGAATGCTGAAGCACTTCAATGAAATCGATATGGTGAGATAAAAATTTTTGGTTATCTATGGGGAATGAGATTCTCTAATTAATATCTCCATAACTAAATTCCATAAAAATATGGTGTTGTATAAAGAGGAAAATACAATATATGATGGTGTATGATGCAATGTTCATTCCTTCTATAGCCAAGCCTAGTACTACAACTTGCCTTTGGTAGTTTCAATTAAATCAATTAGCAAAATTCATAATATATATGAAATAGTAAGGCTTCAAAAGATCTAATGTTAATGATTTTTGAATGTAATGCTTAGTTGAAGCATATATTGTCTAAAAAGTTTATAAATAAAAGAGATTATAAAAGGTTATGAGATATCCAAAAAGGTTTGATATAATCTTACATAACCTATTGAACAAAATTTTTGTTTCAATGTTACTTATAGGAGAATGGTTCTTAAGATAAGTAGTAGGAGTAAGATGAACTTTGAAAAGTTAAAATCTCATGACATTGTATCCAATTGGAATTATTGCCTTTATTGATACATTTGATGTATAGTTGAAAGGTTATAAAACATTGAAAGATTCACTTTTAAGATGAATTAAAAGAGTTTGTTTTAGAGGTGATTATGAATTTATCATGTTTACAAGAAGGTTAGTGGGAGTATTGTTGTTCTCTTCAATGGGAGTGTTTAGAGATATATTGCTCATAAAGAACTGCAATTCATATTTTCAATTATTGAAAAATATAATTGTTTAAGTACAACTCTTGTTGGATATGAAACAGTAACAACTTAATTCTAAGAATTAGATCTATAGAGATAGATAATGAAGTTATTTTACCTATTCTAATCCAAATATATAGATATTGTATTACAGTTGTTTAGAGTTTGAGATATATAATATTTCTGAATTAGTAAACATATCTATTATTGTATGAATAAGTTGATATTTGAGTTTAAGGTTATATGGATATTAACTTTAGAAATAAATCATAATTAAGGTACATTTTATTTAGAACAATAGTATCTTGAGATTAAAAAATTTCTACTGTAGCATTAATTGCTAATCAAGTTATAATACATTTTTTATTTAGTAAAAATGATTATTTGAATCAGGAGTTCTTTAATGAAGTTCGTATAGTTCCTTGTATTGTTTAGACAATAATGTATTGTAGAACATTATAGCCATTGGGCATATAAAAGGTGCTAAGGCCTCATAAAAAGTCCAAGTATGTATTTATGTAGTTTCTCTTAATTATGATGATAATTAAGATGAAAATTGTAAGATTTAAGAAAGCACTCATTATAGCTAGTCTTGTAGAATTCTCTTACTAAACCATTGACCTAACAGTAGTATAATCGTCATATAAAGATATGGTATAAGATACTTAAATAATTGGCTTAGTGTAAGCAGGAGATTATCGGCTTATGCCTCACAACCAATCGGTTGGGTTTAATTTAGTGATATAATTATTTAAAGGTATTCTTTATCTTATACATATTTAGATGTATATGATAAAGTCTATGAATAAATATACATTACAAATAAAATTATGATAAGGTCATAATTATGATATTAATATTATATTTATGTATTATCCCTAAATTATTCCAATCATTGTACTAATGAGACTAGACATGAATAAAATGTAAAAAGACTAGTGCATAATTTATTTTTCCTTATAAAGAAAGTAGTCAATCTTATTGATTAAAGTATGATAATAACTAAACAAACTTGTGGGTCCTTATTATATAACCTGATCTCATATAAGAAATCTATTTAGAAAATTACTTATATGTTTATGAAAATTCTCATTGTTATGATTGTTTAAGTGATTATTTGAAATGAGATCTCCAAACTATCTTGTATAAAGATTATTATATTTTGATACTACTTATGACCTATTCTAAACAAGGGTAGCTCAATTAGTAGTAACTGGATATAACATGAACTATATAGAGGTATTTGAGTAATCAATATAGGTTCATTACCTTAAAGTAATTATGGATAATATTTTGTTATTTTTGATTAGTATTGATTTGGATAATTTTTGGCCAAAGTAGAATGACACTTTGAAAATAATTTTCAATTCGCTTGCCTAACATTTATTAACCATTTGGTAGTCTAAAAGAAACATATTTAAATCCACGTATTATCTCTACTAATTCCCGGTGATTTGTGTGGATGATAATTGTAGACCATCCGTACACTGGTGGAATATGGAGATCACCTGCACGTTACTTGTTAGCGTTTGCAAATCAGAAAATCAAGCCTCATTCTCTCATTTCCATGGACCCAGATTTCCCTCCCCTTTCCATTCTACAGAAATCCCCTAACACTCCCCAAAACCCAAGCCCTAGGTCAATCCTTACTCCCACATCCA
>JANSVA010034731.1:0-14018 GCA_025504915.1 Erythroxylum reticulatum | reverse complement strand
GATCACAACTCCCATTATCTGATCATGCATTCATGTATGGAATGCATCTCACATTTTCAATCAATCATATCATGAAATATTTAGTTCGTCACATTTACATGCAAGTAACACTTCAATATCTTGTCCAGATTTCACAATCATTAGACCTTCTATCTAGAATTCAACACAACCAATCACATTCATATGTGCACTCAATAGTCAATCAATACAAAAATTCAAACAAAACAAACAATAAAATGAGACCATCTAGGTCTAATCATAGTACGCTCCAAATTAGCATTTGCTTCCAAATTTTGGAAATGTCTGAATGTGGACATTTAACCTGCACAAACCATTTATGCAAGACACGCGTTGCACACACATTAATAATTGCACACTTATAAGCATTTATTTATGCACAATTGTATATATGGACTATGTACATGCATGCTCAATGACAATCACGAGTACTTTATCAATTTCATATCTTAAGCTCATTTTCATTTCATAATTTAATCACCCATCATTTTTTTGAATCATAACCTCAATCCTTTGGTACTTTGATATCAATAACTCATTCACTAATTTACCAATATAATCCCACATATGACTAGTGAAGAGGAAGAACATAGTATATATATTTCTGCTTTAAACTCAATATTTCCTCTTCATTCCTATTTCATTTTAGCTCAACTTATCACAACTAACTCAAAATCTAGCTTTTTTTTTCATAATCATCAAAAATCGAAAATCACATTCATGCATAATATCTTCACATTTTCCACATTTTTAACTTTTGCATTTTCTTCATTTCTTCCTCAAACTTTCATTTTAAAATATTTATTCTCATCTCAGAACATCATCTAACAACTACTTCCACTCTAAATTCATTCCTTTTAATCAACTCTAAAAACACTCCATAACTTAGTGTATACACACACACACACACACACAGATATATATATTTCATAATCATCAAAAACAGAAATTCACATTCATGCATAATATCTTCACATTTTCTACATTTTTAACTTTTGCATTTTCTTCATTTCTTCCTCAAACTTTCATTTTAAAACATTTATTCTCATCTCAGAATATCATCTTAAAATTATTCTTCCACTCTAAATTCATTCCTTTTAATCAACTCTAAAAACACTCCAAAACTTACGTGTGTATATATATATAGTGAAGAAATCAACATAAACAGGGCATTTACATATCCACTTCTCGCAAATTTTCTGCATTAATCTCATACCCATTTTAGTTGATCTTTCAACTTCAAAAATCATTTCTACAACCTCTTATAACATTTTGATCGTCAAATCTGAAAAATCAACATGTATGGCACACTCAAAATCTCCTCACTTATTTTCCAGCAAATATGAATATCACTGTTCTTAACCATTTTACAGTGAGCTCACGATACATGCTTCAGTTCATACAAAAATATATAATCATAACAAGCTTACTTGTTTGGAACTCTAACATCTGCAGAAATTCTCGTAACCCTAATCCCTTATGCAACCACGTAGGTTATCTTGAAAGTTGACAGGAGGTTCAGTCTTTCTTAGGAGAGAAGAAAGAAATAGCAAAGTATGAGTGGTAGTGGATAGGAGAAACCAAGATTTTTCTCTGTTGGAGATTTGATGAGAAACTCTGTGTTTAAGAAAAACTAGTCGAGAGAGAAATGAAGACAAGTACAGCAACTTGTCTTTCAAGGTTATTAAAACTTAACTTTAAAGCTTGGAAACCTATCCATTTCTTAGCCTCTTATCCACTTCCCCATATTAAAACTCACTTATGTATAATTTATTCTTAATTTTATAACTTAATAAAATCATTCAATTTGGTTCAGTGATTTGGAAGCAATACTTCAAACATTTTCGGACTACTCTTGTCCAAAACAGTATACTATGCTTGACTTCCATCTAGATATTGCTTTTGGGGAAAATACAACTAAAATGGGGGTTATGTAAAAGTTAAATGGACATAAGTCTATAGGCCTAAGGATGAGGGAGGGTTGGGAACCATTGCAATTAAAACTACTAATAAAGCGTTGATGTTGAAAAGACTCTAAAACATATACAAGATAAAGAGGTTTATGGATTAGATGGTTGCATATATTTTCCCTGATAGGTAACAAATTATCATTCATCTCTCCTAAATCCTCTCACTCTTGATTATTAACTCAATTACTAAAGTTAAGGAATATTATGAACCTAGAATTTCATACAAGATTGGTAATAGAAGTAAGGCTTTCCTTTGGATTGATAATTGTATAGGTTATGACCCTCTATTTAGAATCCCTGAAGCAGTACAAGCTTGGAATAGCTTTGATGCTAAAGTAAGAGTCAAATCCCTCATCAAAGATGGGAATTAGGGTGGGTTTCCTAGTAAGCTATAACTTCTAACTCCAAACTATCTACCTAATCCTAGTTTGTAGGATAGATATACTTGGTTAAACCACCCCTGGTAAGTTTAATAACAAATTTTATAGGGATTGGTTGGTTTAGAGGGGCTAGGTTATTCGTTGGGATATTTTTGTGAAGAATAAGGCTCTTATTCTTAGTATTTCATTTTTACTTTGGTTCACAACCTTAAACATAATTGAGCACTGTAGATAGTTTAGGTTATTTACACATAGATGAGGGGACGTGTGTTTTATAATGAGGAAATGAAATCTAAATCCCTATGTTATTTGGATGCAGCTTTTCTGTAGCCCTATGAAGTATATTCAAGGATAAATGCTCCTAAAATTTCAAAGGAAACTCCTTTCAAGAGATCATGCAGTGGTTACAAAATCACTCAAATATGCCCAAGGCTAACATAACAATTCATCTTATATTTTTGTTGCTTATGTAAAGGAGGCGTGGAGGGGAAAAAATTCTAAGAGATTATAGATAGCGTAAGGAGAAAAAAAAAGGAGGTAACTGAGTTGATGATGCTAAAGATTAGGGAGCAACTGATTTCTTCCAATATGGTGAAGAATTGTAGCATTCATTCAGCTAGTTCTTGGAGGATTATTTAGCTTATGTCCCTATTATCCTAGGTATAGTCTTATAAGAGGTTTGTAACCTTTGCTTTCTAGCAGGATTGCTTGAGATTGGGGATGGCTCCCCGTAACATCTTTTGTATCTTTCTTATTTGATTAATACAATTTTAACTTTAACTTGTAAAAAAAATCTACTATGCCAAAGGTTTTTCCCATAACTCAATTATGGTCTATTTACACCTAAAAGCAACTCAAATGGTCGTTATACATACAAACTAATCATCAAAAGCTAGTATATATGCAAGAAAACATCCTTTGACTAGGGTATTGGTTAATTAAGCCCCTAGTTGGACAAAAGGTCCTCTCTCGGTAACTTTTGAAGCCCACCCAGCTTGTTAACCTAAACCTTAGGCCAGTCAAATACTTATAGAAGCTAACTTTCAAAAAATACTTTAAATCACCAATTTTCAACACTTTAAAATTTTCAAAAGTGTTAAAACGTCCCATTTTAATAAAAGCTTGATTCAAAACTATTTCAAAATTGTCTTTGATTTTGGTAAAGTTATTTCTAAAATTTAAAACAAATATGATCTTTATTATGAAAGAATTTATGCATTATGTCTTATACGTAAATGATTATACAATGATTGAACTTGTAGACCATTGAAATGACTAAGATATAGTTATAGAAAAGATTACAATAATTTATTGTACATAAAATGAATTTATTTTTTTTATTCTTAGTACACCTTAATTATATTGTTTTGAAAATCTCTTGAATTATATTTAGTACTCCGATCCACTTTGTAAATTTGAATCAATTGATCCTTCCATTATACTTAATCTTTCACCTTTTGATTTCTTGTTAATGTAACTAAAAATAAAATAATTTTATGAACATATTTAATTACATTGTAACTTAGTCAAACATATTCATTTTTATTACGTGGTCTAGTTTCATATTATTCCTTTAGATATTTCTTCCATAATGAGATACAATTATTTAAAATTTTAAGAATCACTTATTATTTATCAAAGGTTTATTCTTTATTACTATCCTAAGTGTTTATTCTATAATAGGGATGATAAACACTACTTCATTTATTTTCCAAAAAGTAATTATTACGATTGGATTTAATTGTATAATTAATCAAAAATTTAAAATGTTTAGGACAAAAGGGGAACTTATGTTTATTTTCATCCCTACGGAATATTTTTCATTTTTTTGAAAGATCAAGTACTAAATCAAAAATAAATAATACTAAACTAGTATAATTAATAACACTTTAGGACTGAATAAGTGGCTAAACCTAAAATTCATAGTCCAGCTAACCCATTAGATGACACCACTAAGCCACTTGCATTTTACCTCGATGATTTTACGTTTCCTCCTGACCACTTACATGAATAGCCAAACATTTTCTGGAACGTAAACAGCACTTCTGACTCCCAACCATTTCTCAGCCACATGATCATGATCGTAAACTAACTCCCTACTCATTATCTTAGACCA
This sequence comes from Erythroxylum reticulatum, assembly GCA_025504915.1. Taxonomy (NCBI): domain Eukaryota; kingdom Viridiplantae; phylum Streptophyta; class Magnoliopsida; order Malpighiales; family Erythroxylaceae; genus Erythroxylum; species Erythroxylum reticulatum. The sequence continues at coordinate 9,534 of JANSVA010034731.1, read as the reverse complement.
ACATTTAGTTAATTGTAGAATATATACTTCTATCCCAAGCCCAAACTTTGCTCAGGTTAGTAAAGGAAACAAGAAACGACAGTTTGATGGAATCAAGAGTGGTAAAACTAGAGTGAATCCAAAAATAGGGCTTAATAATGCTCAGTCCAGTTACGTGAGGGATCTTTTTCATCAACATGTACTAGGTGGTGCAAATAGGCTTCCAAATATACAGAGAAACAAGAACTTTCAGCCACACGGCAGGCCAAATGTCACTGCAATTAATCATAAAATCGTCTGTCATATATGTTTCATATGAGTGTTGGAAAAGATTCACTCTCGAGTTCATTCCCCAACCACCTAAATCTTTTGATCGAGAAAAGACAGCCAAGACAGCATTCTTTACAAACTGTGAGGATAAAGCGGAAGATGGATGGTATCTAGACAGTGGAGCTACCCATCACTTGACAAACAATCCGAACAATCTTCATATGAGTGATGTCTACACAGGTAATGAAAAACTTGTGGTTGGCAATGGATTTGGCTTAGCTATAAGTCATACAGGTAGATCGATAATCAGATTGGATAAAGATAAGTCTTCAAATTATAAATTGAAATTTTATGATATTTTGGTGGTAACTAAGATTATTAAGAATTTGATTAGTGTATCAAGGTTGATTGAAGATAATGATGTAGTAGTTGAATTTTATCAAAGTGTTTGTTGTGTGAAGGATAAGAGGAGGAATGTGATTATTGTAAACTTTTGCAGCAGAATGTATACAAAACATATAAAGTTGAATGAGAAGAGGAATTGAAACAAAAGGGAGCAACTTCTTTCATTGCATTTAGAACTTATATAGGTTGAGTGTGCTGAATACATTAGTTTCAAATTCAAAAAATACAATGATGTTTGGACTTGACAGAACATGATGAATTACTCCTAATACAAGTAATTTATACCTACTACATTACAATACAACTTACACTTTTCAATAGAACTAAATCAAATTACATTCTAACACTCCTCCTTGATGCAAGTGCTGTTGAAAACTTCAAGCTTCTCCCTAAGAAGCTCAAATCGAAGTTTCTGCAGATTCTTAGTAAAAATGTCAGCAGCTTGTTCCTCTGATGAGCAATGCAGCAACTTCACTTGGTTTTCCTTCTCAACTTCTCGAATGACATGATATTTGATCTTGATATGCTTGGTCTTTCTATGAAAAACAGGATTTTTCATTATAATAACAACAGATTTGTTGTCACAAAAAATTTCAGTAGCCTTGTCCATTTTGAAATTCAAATTAAGTAAAACCTTTCTTAACCATACACATTGATTCACAACAGATGAGGCAGCAACATACTCGGCTTCAGCAGTGGATTGAACAATGGATCCTTAGTTCTTTGTGCTCCAACAAATCATGGTTGATCCAAGAGAAAAGCAATACCCTGATGTGCTCTTCATATCCGTGAGTGAACTAGCCCAATCACTATCAGTAAAACCAATCAACTTCATACAACCAATTGGTTTATAATGCAGTCCATAGTTGAGAGTCCCATGTAAATACCTTAGAACCCTTTTAACAGCCCTGAAATGCAATTCAGAAGGACAATTCATGAACCTAGATAGCAGACTTGTGATGAACATAATATCAGGTCTTGTAATTGACAAATATAGCAAGGACACTTCTATAAAGAGTAGCATCTGCCAAATCTGATCCATCATCAAGGAATAGCTTGGTTCCTTGAACTCCAGGAGTGCTGATAGATCTGGACTTTCCTAAACTGAACTTCTTTAGCATCCCTCGAGCATATTTTTCTTATGAGATGAAGATTCCATGTCTGCCATGCTTAACCTCCATTCCTAGAAGGTAAGATATTATTCCTAGGTCATTCATCTCGAAGACATGCTCCATTTTAGACTTAAAATCCTTTATGGCCTTCAGGTTATTTCCAGTTATCAAAAGATCATCAACATACACTGAAGCCACCAATGTTTCAATTGTAGAAAGTTTGACATACAATGTACTTCATTGCAACTTTTCTGAAATCCAAAATTCAATAGATACTTATCAATCCTTGCATACCATGCCCTTGGAGCTTGCTTGAGTCCATACAAGGCCTTCTTCAATGAATAAACCTTGTTAGGATCAGTTACAAATCCCCTAGGTTGTTCCACAAAATTTTCTTCTTCAAGTATGCTATTTAAGAAGGCAGACTTGACATCAAGTTAGAAAACTTGCCATTTCAGATGGGCAGCAATGGAGAGAAGCATTCTAATTGTATCAAACCTTGCAACAGGAGCAAAGGTTTCATTGAAATCAATCCCATTCCTTTGACCAAACCCCTTGACAACTAATGTTGCTTTAAAATTGTTGATTGCCTCATCCGGATTGAGTTTCACCTTGAAAATCCATTTAAGTCCAATTACTTCTTTGACAGTAGGCTTTGGAACTAACATCCAAGTTTCATTTTTGTTAATCATTCAAAGCTCCTCCTCCATTGTAGCTTTCCAACGTTCACAATTCAATGCTTCATTGATGTCAGAAGGTTCATACAAAGCTACATTACATCTTGCATAGATATCATCAAGTGTTCTGGTTCCTCTGATAGCAGGTTCATCTTCTGAATCTTCATCAACTTTATTCTGCTGCTCTTCAACATCTTCATCAAGTGCATTTTGTGGAGAGGAAGTGACTGATTGCTTTATCCAGTCCCAAACACTGATTTCATCAAATTTCACACTTCTACTCACATGAACTCGATTGGTAAGAGGATTCAAAATTCTGTAACCTTTAGAAGAGTTACTATAGCCAACATAAATTCCAATCTCAACACGTTGATCCAGCTTATCTCTCTTTGCTTTAGGAATGTGACAGTAGCATACACTGCTGAAAATTCTGAGGTGAGCAACCGAAGGTTTAGTTCCAAACCATGCTTCATAAGGTGTTTTTCCTTCAACTGCTTTGGTAGGAAGTTTGTTTTGAAGATATATAGCAGTGTTAACTGCTTCAGCCAACAAAGGTTTTGACAAGTTTTTCTCCAGCAGCAAACATCGAACCATGTTCATGATTGTTCTATTCTTCCTTTCACAAATACTATTCTGCTGAGGGGAGTAAATAACAGTTAGCTGATGGAGAATTCCAGTAGTTTGAAGAAATTCCTTGAATGCATTAGATGTGTATTCAATCCCATTGTCTGTCCTCAAGGTCTTGATTGGCAAGCCACATTGATTTTCAGCTAATGCTTTAAACTTTGTGAAGCATTCCAGCACTTCACTTTTTTGTTTAAGAAAATAAACCCAACAATACCTTGAGAAATCATCTATGAATAGAAGAAAGTAGCTGTTGGAGTTGATTGTGGAAACACTGATTGGTCCACACACATCCGAATGCACCAACTGGAGTTTGTTAGTCGCTCTTGAAGCTTGATTCAAAGGAAATGGAAATTCGTTTAGTTTTCCCATTTGACAGATTCCACACACACCAGAATAGTCACTTATAGAATTCAGATCTTACACAAGTTTTGATTCCTTGAGTAGCTTCAATGAGTTGAAGTTGGTGTGTCCAAGTCTTTTGTGCCAAAGATAAGTGTTATCTTCAACACATACATATACTCTAGCTGCTGCATTGGGCCATTTGATTGGAAAATTCCTTCTCTTCATTGTAACAGTCAAGATTTCTATCCCTGATGAGTCTCTAATGATGCATATTTTGTTTTCAAAGGATAGCTTGTAATCCTTCTTAAGTAATTGACCAACACTTAATAAATTCATGTCAATTTCAGGTATATATAAAACATCTTAAATGTTTCTTATTTCAGAAGACGTTTGGACAAGAATTGTACCTTTTCCTTGAGCATTCACCAATCTGCCATCTCCAAGTTTCACCTTGCATGCAAATCTTCGACCAAGATCCTTGAAAATAAAGGAATTAGCTGTCATGTGGTTTGTACATCCACTGTCCACCAGCCAAATTGCAGAGGAATAAGCAGCTACACATATCTATTCCACAGCAACAAATAACTCCTCTTCATGCTCCTTTGAAGCTTCAGTAACTTGTGCAGGTTGTGCTTGAGCTTGCTTCTTATGGTGAGACTTACAAACCTTCTCCATGTGACCAAATTGTTTACAAGCCTTGCATTGCACATTTGGTCTATACCAATAGAAATCTGATGTATGATTTGTCTTTTAACAATGAGGACAAGGAGGAAACTTATCCCTTTTAAACCTTCCTTTGTTTAGTTCACCTTTCTCCTTTCCCTTCTTGTTATGTGAAAATTTTTTGTGACCAGAAGACTTGAACTTGTGAGCAGCTGCATATGCTCCTTCATTTTGACTCTCTTCTTCTCAAAATGCCTTCCTTTATTCCTTGCAAAGCATTAGCAAGTTCAGTGATGGTGATCTTATCCATGTCCCAATTGTCTTCCAAAGATGAGATTTTTGATTCAAATCTCTTAGGAAGTGTCACCATGACCTTCTCCACTATTCTTTTCTCTTCAACATGTTCTCCTAATAGCCTAATCTCATTGATAGTCTTCATAACTTTGTCAACATAATCTTTGATTCTATCCGACTCCTTCATTCTGTGTATCTCAAACTCTTTCCTTAGGTTGAGTATTTGCATCTTCCTTGTCTTGTCACTGCCCTGGAACTCTTGCTTCAGCCTTTCCCAAGCTTCTGTGGCAGATTCATAATCCATGATCCTTGTAAAGATCACATCATCCACAGTTGAATGAATGCAAGAAAGAGCACAAAATTTCTTGGCTGTTTCTTCAGCATGATGTTTGATCTAATTCACTGTGGGATTGGTAAGAAGAGGATTCACTTCCTTACTATCTGCATAATCCCAAAGGTCGAAGGACTTCAGATATGTCTTCATCTTCACAGCCCAAATCTGATAATTTTGGCCATTGAAAACAGGAGGTGCAGTGTTTGAAGGTGTAGGGGTCATTGGTTTTGTATTTTGTGTGAAAGCTTACTAGAGATGAAAGAGAAGATGAAAGTAGCTGGTTTTTTTAAGTCACAAGTCCCTTAGAAGATCAAGAAAGCTCTGACACCATGTAAACTTTTGTAGCAGAATGTATACAGAACATGTAAAGTTGAATGAGAAGAGGAATTGAATCAAAAGGGAGCAACTTCTTTCATTGCATTCAGAACTTATATAGGTTGAATGTGCTAAATACATTAGTTTCAAATTCAAAAAATACAATGATGTTTAGACTTGACAGAACATGATGAATTACTCCTAATACAAGTAATCTATGCCTACTACATTACAATACAACTTAAACTTTTCAATAGCACTAAATCAAGTTACATTCTAACAATTATGCTACAAGGAAGAGCTAAGCATGGACTTTACAGAGTGGTTCTTCCGGCATCATCTGGTCAATTTAAAAGACATTGTTCTGTGATTATGTTGAATAAGCCTCTCTCTATGTATCTACTTTTAGTTGTTTGAATTCTCAGGTTAAAGATTTACCTGCTAATAGTCAAAAAGTCTCTATTACTACACTGTTACATAGAAAATTTGGTCATCCCAATAATCATGTACTCAAGATTATATGCAATGAAAATGATGATTTCAAGAAATATCGTGCAAAGTTGACTTTTGAATTTTGTGATGCTTGCCAACTAGGTAAAAAGCATAAGCAGCATTTTCAGTCTAGTGATAATAAAAGCACTATTATGCTTGAAATTATTCACACAAATGTTTGGGGTCCCTCGCCAATGGATCACTCACTTGGTTATAGATATTATGTTAGTTTCATTGATGAAAGTAGCAGGTATACTTGGACATTTCCTCTTAAAGCTAAATCTGAGGTATTCTCTATCTTTAAAGAATTTAAGTTCATGGTTAAGAAATAGTTCGATGTTTCTATTAAGGTGATTCAATCTGATTGGGGAGGCGAATGTAGAAGTTTTACAACATTTCTTAGTGAAAATGGAATTGCTTTCAGACATCCATGTCCTTATACTCATCATCAGAATGGTCTCGTTGAAAGAAAATACAGAAGTATAGTTAAATTTGGCTTGCCTTGTCTGCTCAAGCAGGTATACCGTTATCTTTCTGGTGGGATGCTTTTCATTCAGCAGGATATCATCTTAATCAATTGTTTACTACTGTGCTGAATTTTAAATCTCCTTTTGAAGTGATTTTTCATAAAAATCAGATTATAACTTTCTTAAACCCTTTGGTTGTGTTTGTTTTCCTTACTTGCAAGATTACAATGCTCACAAGTTTGATTTTCACGGCAACAAGTGCATCTTTATAGGCTACAGTTCTCAGCATAAAGGTTACAGGTGTTTGCATAATTTTTGCAAGATTTATGTTTGCAGACATGTAACATTTGATGAAACATCCTTTCCTTATGGTGCACCTTCAATTTTTTCCAATAAAACCAATGTTACTAATGCTTGCTCTCAGTATACTCCACAACAGGTGTTTCATTTGTCTACATTACACACTTCAAACTCACCTCAGCCAAGTCCTGAACCCAGTAATAGTTCCTATGCTCCCCAAACTCAAATTATTTCTCATTTCGAAAATCTTCTTTTTCACAAAGTTCTGAGCATTCGTCACCCTCTATGAGTCATCGTCTATCTGTTGCTCCAACTCAAGCTCCTCTCTCCAGATTAGTAGATCTTCTAGGTGGTGTTGTTGGTTCCTCTCATCCCATAATCACTCGCGAGAAAGCTGGAATCTTCAAGCCAAAAGTGTATGAAATTTCTCTAAGTTATAAAGAACTAACTTCTGTTAAGGAGGCCAAGCAAGATCCAAATTGGAAACAAGCTATGGAAGATGAATATGCAGCATTTCTTACGAACTAGACTTGGGAACTTGCACCTTACACTCCTGATAAAAAAATAGTAATAAATGGATTTTCAGGTTAAAATATAATACCGATGGCATTATCTCTAAACACAAAGCATGACTCGTGGCAAAGGGATTTCAGCAAATAGAAGGGTTAACTATTTTGACACTTTTAGTCCAGTTGTCAAGGTTGTCACAGTACAAATTATTCTTATTATTGTTGTCATAAAAAATTGGCTTGCGACAGATTGATATCAACAATGCCTTTCTCAATGGAAGGCTTACTGAGGAGGTCTTTATGAAGCAACTGAAATGGTTTGATGACAGCCAATATCCAACTGATGTTTGCAAGCTTAATAATTCTCTCTTTGGCTTGAAACATGCCTCTCAAGCTTGGCTTGATAGACTGAAGGAAAGTTGTTGCAATGGGGATTTTGCAACAGTTAGACTGATACATCATTGTTCTTCAAATTCACTGCCTCCTCAATTATTTTGTCATTGATTTATGTTGACGATATTTTGGTTATTGGTCCTCACGTATTGGATCTTGATACTTTTATTACTAAGTTGAACTCTGAGTTTACTCTTAAAGATTTAGGCTTGCTTTCTTATTTCCTTGGTGTGGAAGTGACATATCCTAATGAGGGTATGCATTTGTCACAACAAAAATATATCAACAATATTCTTGTAAAGCTAGCATGGACTCTTGTAAAGGTTGTAGCACTCCATTTTGCACCGGAATTAAGTTACAAAAAATTGTTAATGGTGCTAATGGGCAGTATTTTGAAGATATCACGTCTTAACGCAATCTTGTTAGTTGCTTCATTATCTCACTCTCACGAGACCCGATACTTCTTACTCAGTCAAAAATTTGAGTTAATTTTTTTTTACTCCCACCTTGCAACACTGGCTTGCTTGTAAAGGATTGTTATGATACTTGCAGGACACTTCTCATTATGGTCTGCAACTTTATTTCTCTAATGACTTTCATTTACATGGATTCTCTTATGCTGATTCGGCATGTGATTTAGATGACAGAAAGTCTATTGGTGCTTATTGTATCTGCCTTGCTCCTAATCTCATTTCTTGGTCCTCTTGGAAGCAACACATTGTAGCTAAGTCAATTGTCGATAGTGAATGTAGAGCTCTCTCATCCGCTTGCTCTGAGCTCACCTGCATTCAATCCTTATTTCAAGAACTTAAGTTCAATTACTATGGTATTCCCATCATCTAGTGTGACAATGAAAGTGCCTAGTTGGCACAAAATCTTGTATTTCACTCTCGTACCAAGCATACTGAACTACATGTTCATTTTGTTCATGACAAAGTTATGCAGAACCAGCTTGTGAAGCATATTTCTGATCAATGTATTTACTAAACCAATCTCAAGTTCTGCTTTCTCTTATTTTCGTTCCAAGCTTAATGTTCTTCCCAGACCATTAAGCTCGAGGGGGAATGTTGGAGAAGTGCATTCAGCTTATCTCTCACCATGTTGTCACGATTAGAAGACTACAATCTATTTTTCATGTTTAGCACGATTAGTTACGAAAATCACCACAATCTATTTTCATTTTTGCTATGATTAGTTACAAAAACATTATATAAATACATGATGCATCGTGAAATGGATTAATGAGAATGGAAGCAATTTCCCACTTAAACAAACACTCTCCAAATACCTTTCTTTCACAAATAAAAATTTGTAAACTCATTTATGTTCAATGGACACGATAACAGAACTAACAATGATTGAAGGTCGAATAGGATACTCCGAATATCCAATGGGCAGGACCCAAATGGTACTTATTTGATAGTTTATCTGGAGTGGACGTGAAAACTACACATTATAAGTAATGATCATTGGATGACATGCACTGAAATTTAAAGAAAAACGATAAAACAAATAGACAAGAAGTCAACTTACGCAATAACTCCTGTTTCAGTAGGAACTGAGGGATCCCCTTCCTGAATTCGACAAAATTAAACGTTTGCAGATGAGAACACCACGGAAGAACGTATGACAATTTCAAACAGGAGACTTTCTTATGAACAGGTCATAGTCTGACCTTGTAAAAGTTTACGAGGCACAGAAAACATATAAATAACACATCATTACACCAGGCAGTAGCCCTAACTAGGTTAAGTTATTAAGTATATAATACTAAAGACAAACGAGATGGACAAACACGAAATTCCATCTCGCCCTTTAAATGATCCGGCGACTCCTGTCTTTTTTTTTTTTTAAGTTTTCGTAGTTAGTATTCACAACTATTACTTCTTAAATCGACGACTCTTATTTCATCGTCACGACTGTGAATAATTATTGAAAATCATGACTTAAGTTCCTATTATTATTTAAAAAACAAAGACGTACCACTTGTGACACATATATATACTAAAATTAAATGTCGTTAAAAAATTTCAGTTGATTATAAGTTTCTTATATCATTAATAAACAAATTTATTTACTGATTAATTATAATATATTATATATATAGGTACATATGCACGACTGTTAATAATAATAATAATAATAATAATAACAATAATAATAACAATAATAATAATATCCATTAATTACGAAATAATACTTTACAAAATTTATTTAATGATTCATAACAATAATAATAACTGAAAAAGGAAGATAAGATAATAAAAATTGTACATATTAACATAATATAATGAACATGAAACTAAGAGATAAAATGGTGTAAACAACAAAGAAAAAATCGAATAAACATTAGAT
>JANSVA010034721.1:0-14019 GCA_025504915.1 Erythroxylum reticulatum | reverse complement strand
TATGAGCTCTGAAATGGACTCATTCTGTTCATGGTGTAAACTTCGGTTTCACCATTCTATTTCCATGGAACCCTCGAGCCATTTATTTGTGCATTGCATCTTGGAATTGTCAAGAATGTTGCATAATTGAGTGTTGTGCTTTGATGGTTACATGTATACGTTATGTTTATGTGATGATATTACTTTAATTATGAATTTTTAAGCTAAAATTATAAATTTGGTCGAGAATTTGAAAACTATGAGTTTTATGCATTCAATATGAAATTTCTATGACAAATGAACATTTCAATGATTTTTTCTTATTCTCCATTATAAACTGTTACCCACGAGCTTTTAAGCTCACCCCCTTCCGTCCCATCTTCAGGTGAAGAAAATAAGATCGAGTGATCAAGAATCAAGGCATCGCTTCGAGTCTTGCATGTTTTGTAATTTAAGCTAGATTTTGTAATCATGAGGTTTTGGTTGCATTATAAAGATTATTAGTTAAAGTATCTTATGTATTTTGGGATTTTAAGACATTGACGTATTGTGGTTTAAAATGTCATTACAGCTTTTTAAGAACTCTTATCTTTTAATGTTAATGAATTATGGATTATGTATGGATGAATTTGAGTGATATATGAATTTGCGTATGGATAAGATTGAGTTGAAATTAGGTATACTTGAAAAAGATATCGATTAGAGATGATGAATTTTGAACATGAATTGCTGTCACACATAAGTAAGATGTGTTCTGGAAAAAGAAAGATAGGAAATTATGAAGAATGAGAATTAGATGTAAGTAATGAATTAAATGAAAATAGCCTAGAGAGTTTGATGAGATAATATTGGTAGTGGAATGGTTACGAAATGATGTTGCGTTAGAGAAAGTGAATTTAGGACAACTTAGATTGAAATTAAGGTTAGGAAAGATGGAAGGAATTCGGGGTGGTAAATTGACCATCTTCGCTGCAGCAAACATTTTGTTGCCGCGGCGAAGTCCTCCACTGCAGACGTTGTAAAATTTTTATTATTGGAATTACTCTAAGGAGATTTTCATGGGAATAAGCTCACGTTTTATGACCTCTGAGTTGGACTCCAGAAACGGGGTCCAACACTCTCAGTTTATTACCGAAATATGTATATACATCAATCGGTAACAACACCTAACTCAAGTAAACACAAATTAACTAGATTAACATTAAAGATAAGCTAAATCCTGAAGGTAAAGTTAGAACATCATGAACAACTCAAAATCCATATCCATACAAACCATCTCAATCTTACACATTAAATGAATAAAAAGCTAAATAGGGAGGAGATGAAACTGAGGTTGGATGATTCGGGAGAGCAGCAACATCGGGAGATCACCTATTTCGAGAAGCTTCTTCCTCTTCTTCTTTTCTCTTTCTCTTTTCCAAATGTAGACAGAATCCAAGCTTTCTTTTAGGGTTCCATTACAATCCTTTTATAATCTTTACCAATTAAGGTAACCCTAGTGTCTTTCTGGGGTCCAAATTGTCCTTCGAAAACTTGAATTCAAAAGTGACTCTACATTTGTCTGCGTGCAAGCCACCATTGTGGCCCTTGGTGCATGATCTTGGCTGGTTTACCTGCTCTTTATCACAATCGTGGCACTGTGTTTTGATTCAGGTCTCTTCCGAAACTCTTCCAAATGCCCTAAAACACTAACAAACTCATCACGACACATATATATATAATTGAAGCTCAAAAACATGTTCTTACCTAAATAACACTTAAAACACAAATATTTATGAACTAACACAAATCGTAACCTAAACACACACTAAAAAATCAAATTAACCACTAAACACATATCAAATTACCTAAAAAATACAATGAAATATATATCTATCAACATTCCCACACTTAAACTTTTGCTTGTCCTTATGCAAAGAACACATACAACCAATAAAATTCTATCATTTCATTTTCACAAAGATTAAAGCATGCAATCCCTTAAACTTTAGCCAACTTAAGTGTTAAGCTACTACACACATTATGACTAATTTTCATTGGTGCATATAAGCAAACTCAACACATGAAACCATCACTCAAAGATAAGTATAAATTCAAAATGGACCTTCCTTATGGATTTCACTCATTTTTCTCAATTTTTTGACGGTTAGTGTTTTGGTTAAACTTCCTATTGGAAATCACACTATCATAGGCTTGCTAATACACCAATCTTCTCCACAATGATTACATGCTAGGATCAATCAAAAGGACTTTGTTTCGGATTGTAATATGGCTAGGGTTAAGGTAGGTTAAACAGGTCTTAGCAGTTTATCATAAGCATTTATATACTACTAAGTGTGCAAAAACATGACAAAGATAAACTTATAAGATTTACAAATAGAGAAGACTACTTCTTTGCACTAATTGAAGTTATTACAAGTTATTCCTTTTTCTTTCTTTTTTTCATTTGATTTTTTCTTTTCTTCTTCTTTTCTTCTCTTTTTTGATAATAAAGAAACAATGAATAGAAAATAATAACTATATGCTATGTGATCTTAACTTGTGATTCCACGCTCAAGTATCACTTAGCACTTTATTAACTTGTGATTAGGTAAACTAATGGGGTTTGTGGGTTTTAAAATTAGGTGATTTCAAGAAACAAAAGGTTAAAAGCTCAACGGGGCTAGCAAGGGGCAATGAAAGGGTAGGTCATTTAAGCCAAAGGTTAAAGCAAGAAGGCTTTAATCATTTCTATCTAGCATGCATCAAGTAAATTTAAACTGATTCAAAGCAAGTTCTGAAGGTAATTACCTAAGGAAGCATCACACAAACAAGGAAATGAAATGACTATAGAATGGAGTCATAAAGGCTCAATTCCTCATATAGGCTCAATTGAAAATCCGTTATGCTTCTATACATTACCTCATTGTTCAAGTGTCAAGTTATGAGTAAGCTTATGTGGCCAACTACTTTCATCACTCCACATGGTTCACTCTTAACTCAAGTAGCCTAATTTAAGTTCACGCATGCATTTAATTCATTCCAACTAGCATGATAGAATCTTATGGTAACACATTCATCATAAAGATTCAAATGTATGAGAAATGACACACATAATACTAACAACCTATCATAAATTCTAAATAACATGCAAAATTACAAACATAAATGCAAAGACTACCTCCCCACACTTAAACAAAACATCCTCAATTTGCAAAAGAGAACATCTAAAACCAGAAAACAATACCATGAAAAACAAAACCCAAAACACAAAAGAATAATAGAAGAGATTAAGGGTAAGATGGGCTTATGGCGGTGGTGCCGATGGAAGTGGCGAGTTTTTCCTCTCATCCTTTGATCCTTTAGCAAGCTATGATGCACAATAAATCTTCAAGTAACCTCAAAAAATATCATTGGGGACCTAAACAAAAAGAGAATGAAGTACAAAATTAGTTAAACCAAACTGGATATTATCAAATTAAAACAACACCACACTAACACAAAGACAAACAAATGAAAGACAGACATGCTAAGTTAAGGTCATTATCCTTAACCTTCCATATGAATTCATAAAAGAGTGAGTGAAAGGTAAGAAAGTACTTCCCTTTTTTTTTAGAATGGCCGTTTAAATTAAAGCTTGCATCTATGCCCATTAACCTTAAAAGGTTCACCCTTTTCATTTTCTAACTCCATATAGGGAAACACTTGACTAACCTTAAATGTGCCACTTTATCTTGACTTGAGCTTTTCGGGAAATAAATTTAATAAAATCACTAAGTCCCCTCTCTTGAATTCATTCTTCTTAATATAGCCATCATGCCATTTCTTAGCCCTTTCTTTATACAACTTGACATTTTCATACGCATCATATCTTAATTCTTCTTATTTATCAAGTTGTAACAATCTCTTTCCTCCTGCTAGCTTCCAATCTATGTTCAATTTTCTAATTGCCCAATATGCTCTATGCTCCAAATTTAATGGTAAATGGCAAGCCTTTCCATACACAAGTCGATATGGTGTTATGCCTACAGTAGTTTGAAAGTTGTCGTGTAAGCCCACATTGTATCATTGAGCTTCAAAGCCCAATCTTTCCTTGAAGTGCTCACTACTTTCTCCAGAATCTTCTTCAACTCTCTATTCACCAAACCCACTTGGCCACTCGTTTGTAGATGGTAAAGGGTTGCCACTCTATGATGAAAGTTATATCTTCTCAAAAAAGTCTCAAAGGGCTTGTTGTAAAAGTGGCTCCCTCTATCATTTATGATAGCTCTAAGCACCCTAAATCTAGTAAAGATCTTCTTGATGAACCATTGTACCACCTTGCCATCATTTGTTGGAGTAGCTATTGCTTCGACCCACTTAGACACATAATAAACTCCAAAAAATATATAAAAGTTACCTAGGGAAGATGGGAATGGTTCCATGAAATCCAAGCCCCACACATCAAATATCTCTACTTTTATGATGTTTGAAAGTGACATCTCATCTTTCTTCAAAATGTTGCCCACTCTTTGGCACCGATCACAGCTTAATATAAAATCTCAGGCATCCTTGAACAAGATTGGTCAATAAAATCCAAACTCTGAAATGCAAGCAGTCGTCTTGTTTGCTCCATAATGTTCAACATAAATTGAACTATGACACTGGATCAAAACTTCAGGCATTTCATCTTCAGGGACACACCTGCGAACCAAAATATCAGCACATATTATATATAACATAGGTTCATCCCAAATATAGCGAGAACATTGAAATAAAAATCACTTCTTTTGTTGATGTGAGAGATTAGGGGGAAAAATACCACCTGAGAGATAATTGGAAATATTTACAAACTAAGGAAGGAAAGGATTTTCTACCATCATTAAAGCCTTGTTAGGAAAATGGTCTTTAATTTCCTCCTATTCTTCATTTTGTTCCCCTTTAAGCCTTGATAGGTGGTCCACCATAACATTTTTTTCACCTTTCTTATCCTTAACCTCAATGTTGAATTCTTGAAGTAGAAGCACCCATCGGATGAGCCTAGCCTTGGTATCCTTCTTTACAAAGAGATAACACAATACCACATGATCTGTGAAAATAATAAATTGTAAGCCCAAAAGGTAAAAACAAAAATTTTCACATGCAAATACCACTGCAAGCAAATCCTTCTCAGTGGTGGTGTAGTTCAGTCTTGCTCCTGCCAAGGTCTTACTGTAAGGTCCCATATTACACCCTAGTAGAAATATTACATGTCTACAAAGGTATATGTGATATGATTAAAAATTGCATATGTCTTGAATCTGTGGTCCATCAAACCATGATTAGCAACTTAAATTAATTGTTACCACAAAAAAGATGTATTAAAATGTACATTTGGACTAGGAAAATTGTCAAGTGGCAAGACAAGTTGGTATATGGAAATTAGGGTGACGAAGCCTATATATTTAGTGACATTTGACATAAGTAAATAAGGGGCAAATGGCATTATAATTAAATGAAATTTAGCATCATTGATTAAATGACAAGTGGCCTCGTAGGATTATGACATTTGGCAGCTTAAGGACTAGACAAATAGGATGCATGCAATGGAGACATATGCCATGTTGTGAAAGTGACACCTAGCATCAAATGAATCCATCTAAGGCAGAAGTGTTTCTTCCGGTCATTCTTCTTCTCCTTATTCATTCACCACCATAACACCATGCTCTTTCATTCTTGTATATTTGGCTTATGTTATGTTTGATTACCATATTAAGATGTTACATCAAGGAAGTTAGACCTTGTCAATTTTGTGCTATTAACTTCTCGGTGTTAAGATCACCCTAGTTTTACTTGGATTTTGGAGTTATGTCTATTGCTTGGAAGTATTAATACAAGTTTTATGATGATTGAATTAGCATGGAACATGTGTTATGATGATGATAAATGTGTGCTAGAAATGATAGCTTTTTATGACAAATTCTGTTTTAGTTTTAATGCATGAAAGACTGTGAATTGTGAGCTGCCTAATGAATATTTTTGAATTAGATTTAGACATGAATTGTATGAGGAATTGAAGCATAAGTAAGGTAGAAATTGAGGTTAAATGAATGGATTTTGATGAAGGTGTTCGAGATTTGGAATGTAGGAGTTTAAACTTGGAAAATCGTAGGAAATTAGGTAGTCAATGATTGTGGGACTCATTCCACGATCATAGGCAGATGCATTAGCTTTTCTCACGATTGTGGGAAGGTACCTCACGATCATAGGCAAGGTTATGACTTGAAAATTTCTATTTTGTGAAATTATTGAACCACATAAGATTAAGACACTGCATAATGGTGTATTTGAACTTAATTAAGGTTGGAAATGAACCTAGTTTGATGGTAGATTAATTGATTAAAGGTTAAATAAGTTTTGAGTTGTTAATTGAGGTAATAACTTAAAGAAGATGTTATTTGATATCAAAGGATCTAATGTTGGAATATATGATTCGTTTAAAGGATAAATGTGTTCTAATGGAAACTAATGTGATCTAAAGGATATAAGCAATGTGTTAGTTATGAATGTTAGTGACTGGGGAACTTATGTGAATGTAAAGTGTAATTACTTAATGTATTCATTGGTGCATTATCATAAATGTTTATGCTTATAAGGCACGTTAAGTTTGATCAAATGTGAATGAACATGTTCAATTTGAGCAAAATGGAATAAAGTTATGTGTTATGCACTACATCTTTTACATGTGATTCTAAAATCCAAAATGGTTTGTTTTAAAACTTCCAAGTCCTAGTCGTGGGTAAGTAGGCATGCCTAGAAGGTCTACAGCTGCTCCTATTCTTAGACACGTTGGTTTCTTCTTTACTTTGACACTACAATATCCCCTGTTCTTAGATACTACAATGTCTTCTGATTCAGAGACTTAAGTCTCTTTTGTTTCTATTGATACCAATCATTGGTATCCCCTGTTCTATTCCCATTACCTACTTCTGTAAAAAAGATTAACAGGCTAATCTATTTTGTGTTCTGACATATGTTCAGCTTTGAAACAAGCTAAGTTTTCATCTAATACAAGTTATGCCTTTATCTGATATAAGTTATATTCTTTTCTGACATAATTATATCCTATTCTGAAGTAACATTATTTTGTTATGATACTTATATGATTTGCTCTAATGCAAGAATATTCTGTTCTGATGAATTGTATTATGTTTTGGTGCTTTTAATCGTCTGATTACTCTTTAATTTGAATAATTAAAGATTGCTTATAATATAACCTAATTTAGTGTATATGAGTGCTAGATTACTATTACAAATAGTCTCCATTTAATACCCTGTTTAGTTATTCCCCACTAAGCTTTACGGTTAGCATGATGGTTTTGCCTCCGTGTAGGTTTTGATAAGAATATTTAAGACTAGGATAAAGACAATTGCAGTGGCCAAAGAAGGATGTGTTTTATTTTGGAAAATGTTCAGTCTATTATTGATTTGTACTCAATATGATAAGACATTTTATATTTTTGTGTATATGGTTTGTATTAACCTTACTTCAGGATGGACATTTTGTGTTTTTGTGTATATGGTTTGTAATAACCTTACTTCAGGATGGATTTAGAAGTTAAGGCATGCATTTTGAAAAGTACAATGTGTATCAGAGTATGGTTTAACCAACGCTTAGCTATTGTTTGTACTTAAATATAAGAGTTGTGTTTGGCCTAATGCAGTTTGTCCCATATTTTGGTTTTAGATTTAAGTATGGAATGATCTCATAAAGCTATTGATGACATTACTGAGAGTAATAATCCTGAACGATCTCATCCGTCAATATTGGGACTCTCTAGGGTAAACCAAGATGAAGCACCATCACCTCTAGCCCCAGCTTAGGAGGACAATTTGTTTAAGTTGTCGTAAGATATAATGACTTTTTTACACCGTATGACCACACCCAAGGCTCTAATCGATCAGTTATAAAAGTATAGGGCTAAAGAATTTACTGGAACATCTTTAGAGGAGTCTGAAAGGGCTAAATTGGTTAGAAAAGGTGAAAAAGGGTGTTAGATGAAGTTAATTGCCCACCTGAACGGATGGTGCACTGTGCTGTCTCCCTTCTTCAAGGAGAGGCCAATGAGTGGTGGAAGTTTATTATGAGGTATCCTCAGCTACCTGAGCCTCTAACTTGGGATTTCTTTTCCTAAGAGTTTAAAGCCAAGTATGTAAAGGAAGCCTATAAAAAGGAGAGGTGGAAGCAGTTTTTGAATCTGAAGAAGAGAAGTTTGTCTACTGCTGAGTACGATAGGGAATTTAATCAACTTAGCAAGTATACACTTTAATTTATACTTACTGAGATGTTCTGGTGTCATCAGTTTGAGGATGGCTTGAATGATTCAATCAAAGAGCATCTTACAACATTTACTCTCTTATAACAAGTGAGTTACCATCAACTGGTATAAGCTGCTATTAAACTAGAAACGCAGGAGATGGTTAAGAGAGAAAAAGTTTAGTGAAGAAATTTTACTAGAGGAGGTTAGTCCTCAGGTAAGAGAAGACAAGAAGGTGCTTCTATTGGACAACAATTCACTTAGAGATCTGTAGTAAGGGGAAGACGACAAGACTTTCCCTTATTGACTGATTCTGGTAGAGGTTCTTTTGTGGGCCGAGGTTCTGGTGCTCTAGAGTGCCCTCTTTGTTCCAAACCCCATTGGAGTACTTATAAGAGGGCTACAGGTGCATGTTTTCAATATGGTAGCACTGAGGATTTGATAGCCAATTGTCCTACGAGATAGTCTCAGACGTCATAAGCTAGTAGAGAAGTTTCTTATGCACCTACTGGGAGTAGAGGACGTGGAGGATCTAGTCAGTTCAGGCCTAATTTGAGTACTTATTTAGAAACTGTTGATCTACCTATTGTACCATCTGCTTTGGCTCAGGCTTATATTTTGAAAGCTCATGAGGACCAGGATGCACTTGAGGTCATTGTTGGTACTGTTTAGGATTTACCCATTCTTAGATCTGTGTTGGAGAAATTCCTGATAGAAAAATATCTGTAGATTAGTTAGAGTATGATATTTATGTAACTAGTGTCTATCAGACATGTGCCTGTACATCCTTCCAACATTCGAGCACATACCTGACCGAAGTGGTGCACTAACTACATCACTTTCACTTAATCATGGAATCATAAATTAAAACATAAGAATCACTATGGATAAAACACGAATTCCTCATTTCATTTCTTAAACAATATGTACATTGTGCTTTTACAATAATATCCATATATGTACATTATCAAAACTATACAAAACATGCTACATACATAAGGAATTATACAAAAATTATCTAAATCCCTCAGTTTTAGCTAATGTCTTCTATTCAAAATCAGTACTAGTTCTCTTCTAAATTAACTTAGAAGCTATATTGTCTCTCTCAAACTTGAAAAAGTCAATGTGCAATTTTTGGTGAGTTTTATGAACTGTGTGAGTTAACCATCCTTGATGATTCACTCATATTACATAACACAACAATCCATGGAATCACATAGTTCATAAACTTTCAAGTATCATCATGTAGCATCACAAAACACCCTATACACAATTTTCACATTTCTTATTCAACATAATTCAATAATGCATTAAAATCATTCAATTTGTACATACATCAAGTGTGTATGCAATGCTCATGAGACTCACGTTCGTTTATTTCGTTGCTGGATCGAGTGCCTTTTTCACTGTCCCGTATCCGTTGTGGATACTGGGCTTATTAATACTATCCTTTATCTGTTGGAGATACAGGGCTTGTTTTACATATTGAGCCAGAGGTTTATAGCACGTTCTGATTCTAAGCTTTTTTTAGTGGCAAATCTGATCACAATTGCCTTTATCTTTAATGCATTCATGTAATGCAATGCACCACACATATTCAATCAACTATTCTACTCAATGAATCGCATTCATAATCTCATTCACATTTGTCATCGGATCTTAGTCTAGCATTCAACATTTAAGTTGAGAAATCATATAGTTAGACAATTCACATTCAATGATCACTTCCAACGTTATTCATGCATCAAATGCATTGGACATTCAATGTCCATAATTAGTATATACACATCACATAATAATTCACTACATAATTTAAACAAACAAACAATCATAGTCAGACCATTTAGGTTACTCACAGTTTGCTTTAGATAGCTATTACCTTGAAGTCCCTGCAACGTCTAGATATTATCACTCTAATTGCTCTTCTATATCATACAACACACATTTACACACATCACATCTTTGCACAATTATATAAGTACTCATTTATGCATAGATGTATACATAGATTATGTACAATGCATGCTCAATGACAATCCCGGGTACATTTCCTTAATACGCATCTCATAACCAATTAACATCATCTTTAAATCATTCCTTAATACCTAATACACTTTCCTTACTTTGATTATTCAAGTCATCATCAACTAGGCTCATTCAAGATCACATTCAAGCTTAAATACCTCATAGGAAAACAATAATAAATAATTTATATATATACATGATTCTGGGACAAAAGGCATAACTTTTTTTATGGATGTTAGATTAATTTCATTTTAAATGCTTTCGAAGAGGATTTTAAGTTCTACAACTTCTATGAAGACCCCAAAGAGAGATTTTACTGTCTAAAGGATCAAAATTGCACATTTGTGTAAGTATCCCGAGAATGTCCGCCCAGCGGACATACGTCCCTCCAAAGGGACATGAACAGAGCTAGGAAGCCAGAATTCCCAAGAATGTCCACCAGCGGACCTGAAGTCCACCTGACGGACATATGAGAAGCATATCTCACTTAACAACATTTCCCACGATTTCTACACACATATTAACATCATTTTACACCAAATTATCTAGTATTCACATTCATTTATGCAACTTCATTACATGCTACTTCAACTACCATATTAGTTGTATTAAAATCCATAAAACTATACTCATTTGATTTATCAATCATATATATATAACAAGACATATCACCATCATTTTTTGGTTTACTAAATCCTTACTCCTTTCCCTTCCAAGTGTATTATTAAACACATCTCTTGCATAGCTTATCATTCCTACTTCAATTCCTCTTCATTGTCACCTCCATTCCAACTGAAAACATCCATAAAACACATCATACAAGATTGTTGATCATAACCCCATAAATAGAACATCAACCATGTCTATGCATTCTTCAATATTTCATCACACATTCAATTCCATTATTACCTTTCCTTTATATTAGCTTTAAACTCATATTAATTCATCTTTAAAGCAATCAAAGAAATTCACTTAATATACCAAGAAAACAAAAAATAAATATCCAATTTATAAGTTATAATTTCTGCATTTCTTTCTACACCATTTTAATGATCTTTCTAGTTCAAACTCATCTCTACAACAACTTCTAAAAGGTTAATCATCTTATATGTAGAAACAAGACATTTATATGCACATTTCATCACTCACAATTCACACATATAATTTTGGGATCAAGTCATCAATCTCAAATTACTCATCATATTAGTTTCATTTAACGCTACCCATGATGATTAAAGCATAACTTAGTTGATTTAGCTTCAAAATCTTCAAACTCTTCAAGAACATCAAAAAGCCCTAACTTCTCATACAACCCACCTACAACATCATGGAGTTTAGGAGGTTTAGGTTTTCTTGTGGAAAATGAAGAAGACAATAAGGTGAGAGTAGCAAGTGAAAGATGAGAGAGCTAGGTTTAACTTGAATGGAGATTGGTGAGAAAATTCGTGAAGAAGAAGAAGAAGAAAGGAAGATTCAAGACAATTTAATGGTCTTCTAAGTAATTAAGAGAATCGTGGGATAAAGATATGGCTTGGCAAGTGACACTTGTCACTTGCTACATGTCCAATCTCTATAGTTTTAAACTATGTTCTCTTATTTAACTAATCCAATCAACTCTAATTTCTACTCCAATTGTCTCATAATTTTCAATGACCCTTGTCAATAAATTCCAAAGTCATTTATCAAAATTTCCACTACCATTTGACTCTTATTTCAACTACCATTTAATAATTATCCCGCCACTTGACATTTTTCCTAGTCTAAAAATACTCAAAATTTTAGAAATTTCTTAAATTTTACCAAAAATTCTAGATCAACAATTATTATCACCAAATCAATTTTCAATACATATAATCCACAATTCTTAATATAAGCATATATATAAATCAATTATACACGAAAAATGTCAATGAATGCATGTACAATCAATTTAATGTGTACAATAATTAATATTCACATATGTTTGTATGTTATATAATGCATGGGAATGAAATGGACTTTTTAACTTCTCAATAATCTCTCATGTAAACAATTCTAGGGTTCTAACCCTGGACATGGGATAACGGGGTGTTAAAATTCTCCCCTCCATAAGAAATTTCGTCCTTAAAATTATTACCTGATTGTTTGAATAGGTGGCATTATTGTCTCCTCACGTGCTCCTCTATTTCCTAAATTGCTTTCTCACCTAAGTGATTCTTCCAAAGGAATTTCACCAATAGAATTACTCAGTTTCTCAACTCCACTATCTTGATTAGCTCCTCAATATAACTTAAGTTACTAGCTGTTTCGATCTCTTGAGCCAGTAACACGTGCATTGGATTAGATCGGTATCTTCTGAGCATACTCACATGAAATACATTGTATAACTGAGACATCTCATTCGGTAAAGCTAACTTGTATGCTAATGGTCCTATCCTCTTAATGATCTCATAAGGGTCAATGTACCTAGGGCTCAACTTACCCTTTTTACCAAACTTTAGCACTCCTCACCAAGGCTATACTCTCAGAAACACTTTATCTCCTACTCTATATTCCATATCCTTTCGACGCTGATCCACATAACTCTTTTGTCTATCTTGGGTTACTTTAATATGACTACAGATTAGTTTCACTTTATCCATAGTATCTTGTATCAGTTCTAGGCCTTAAACCATTCTCAAACCTTCTTTATCCTAATACAGAGGCAAACAACCTTTTTTTCATACAATGCCTCATATGGGGCCATTCTGATACTCCTTGAATCTCCAATACACATGCACAAAGCATATCCTTAATAGGTTTGGTTGTCCTCTCACTCTGTCCATTTTTTTGAGGATGAAATACAGTACTGAAGTTTAACTTTATACCCATAGCTGACTGTAAACTCTTATAAAACACCAAAATAAATCTAAGATCCCTGTCCGATATAGTGGACACCAGAACCTAATACAGTCTAACTTCCTCATTTCTATATTTCCGAGTCAACTGATCTAGTGAGTTGTTCTCTCTCACTAGTAAGAAATGGGCCGAATTAGTCAATCAATCCACCACAACTTATATATTGTCATTTTGTCTTAAAGTCTTTGGTAATATAATTACGAAATCCATGGTAATTAGTTCCCATTTCCACTCTAGAATAGGTAATGAATGAAACTTCCTAACCGGAGCTTGATGCTCAGCCTTAATTTGCTGGCAAGTTAAACAATTAGCAACATATTCTGCTACTTTCTTCTTCATTCTTGGCCACCAAAAATGCTGCTTTAGCATATTATACATCTTGGTGATATCAAGATGCATAGCATAAGTGACTACATGATCTTCCTCTAGAATTCCTTTCTTAATTCATCCACATTAGGCACACAAATCCTTTACTTCAGCCATAGTGTCTCATCTTTCAGTTCAAACTCAGAATCTAGTTTCATTTTCAATTTCTCAATAAGCTTTACCATATCATGATATTTATTCTGTACCTTTCTGATTCTGTCATGCAACATCAGCCTCAGTCTTAGTGTGACGATTAATACCTCACTATGTTCTAGATTCAACTATACATTTAGAACTCTTAATTGAATTAAGCTCGGTAACCTCGATAACTAAATCTAAGCTACACTACTATTCAACTTTCTACTAAATGCATTTGCCACCACATTAGGTTTTCCCGAATGATAGTCAATCGTACAGGCATAGTCTTTCAACAACTCTATCCATCTCCTTTGTCTCATATTTAATTCCTTCTGACTCAATATATACCTCAAGCTCTTATGATCGATATATATCTAGA
>JANSVA010034658.1:0-14022 GCA_025504915.1 Erythroxylum reticulatum | reverse complement strand
AATTAAAGTTTAATTGAAGTTAGTATTTAATTTCAATTAAATTACTAAATTGTCCAAAGCTTATTATAAATAGGCTTAAGCTCTATGGAGCTAGCACTTTATGCTTAACCCTCTCTGTAAAAGTTACAGAGCTCTCTCAACCTATTTTGTGGATAATGTTAGAGGTCAGACACTTGTGCGGCTACGATGGTTGAGATGGATCGGTTTCGGTAATGGTTCGAGGGATGCATCAAGATAAAGATCAAGCTTCGGAATAAGGTACGAATTAAATTCCACTTTATTATGATTCATGTTAATCATTTTATAGAATAAATGGATCTTGGTTTTCGAGAAATTAAAAGTCACAAAAAAGTTTCATGATTATTTTGCTGCGGTTCGGATCAGATCCCGACCCAATTTCCCAACACTTTCATCAAATCAAAGAAATCAATTTAAAGTAACAATTATGATCTATATCCTAATAGTTTACAATGAAATGTAGACCACCTATAATAAATAAAAAAACATAAGAAGTAAGATCTCATGGCTTGAATCATAGATTTTATTAACAAACCTTCTTACTTTTCTCCTCTAAAATGTTTTCTTCTTAATCTCAAATTCTTTCTTTCAACTTCTAATTGTTTTTTTGTGTTTTAAAACTAAAAGTAAAAACCTAGAACGTCTAACCAATATTAGTTAAAAATGGGATTGTGTTGGCTTTTATGTTGATTAACCTACCTCTTAGCTTCTTTTTCATAAAACTACTATTAACATAGATCAATTGTGTTTTTTATATCTAACATGGGTAAAACATCATAGGATATTAGTAGATGCTTTGAGAAATGAAATGATTGATCATTAAACATAGTAGGAACATAGTTTTGTATTGTGTTATGCTGCTCAAGTAGTAAAACTCTTCTAAAAACATAATCTGGCATGATGGAACACAGGTGTCAACAAAATATCATGCTGGTACCATCTTCTAACTTTTATCTGGCAAAGTTGCTATAACTTGACTTTAATCTTTCCAGCCTTCTTCAGTAGGGGACAAAAATAGGACCTAAAACAAAATACGTTATTTTAAGTACCTAATTCTATAAAAACATCAAAACATAAACATAATGTTCTAAAAAACTTGTTAAAAACATATTGCAATTAGCACTTATCAAAATCTCCCACACTTAAGCATTTACTTGTCCTCAAGTAAATCAATTTATTACTCATAACCTAAATATAAGATTATTTTGGGAAAGAATGTAACAAACTAATCACATCAAGATGCTTCATTATTCATGCAATTGTAATGCTCATCATATTGCAAAAAAATTAACTACTCGTATCAAGTTGTAAATTAATTCAGTTCACTCCACAATCTATTGAAATTCAACTCAATCTAGAAAATTTAACTTAATGCATAAGATAAACATTTACGAGAAAGATGCTTCAACTTCCAAAAGTTTTTATAACTATTGTTAAACAGTAAATAACAACAATAACATTAAATTCAAATGGCAAGAACATTTGGAATCCTTTTAGAAAAGTTGCCTAACCTTTTTACTTGAGAATAAACACATTATCATAAATACTTTCGATTACTCAAAAAGATCATCATTTTAAATGGCTACTAGCATCATTCTTTAACTTTAACTTTGACCTTTTTACTTGTTTTAAAGCTAGAGGAGTGAATTTATTCTATGCTCATTTATTCAAACTTCTTTTTAATTTTTTTAAAGATATTTAAGATCATAAAAGGAATTCATATATAACTTAATTATAAGTACAAATTATACAAAATAATAATAATACAATTTAAATGTCCATTATCAAAATAAATGATTCAAATTGAAACTAACTTAATTATCAAAGTTTATAACTAATTTCCCAAACAAACAAATCACAAAAACAATTAAACAAGTAGTGAATTATCTTGACTAATATTATTTCAATGTTAAATATTTGCCAAAGTGGCTCCTTATTAAGATAATCATAATAAAATTGATAGGTATAGGCATTTAAATCCCTCCCCCACTCTTAATTAGAACATTGTCATTACTATACATAATATGTAAGAACAAAGAAAATAATTAAACAAGTGGTGGAAAAGCAAAATAAAAGAACTAGTACTTCTTTGACATAAAATAGGATAATATTGCAAGGCTTGTTGAATTCCCTTAATACTCATTTTCCATTAAAATGTTGTCTTGAATAATCATAATATCATACATATTAATAAAAGAAGTATATGAACAATAATGATCATATCAGTTATAGGATGTTGGAGTTCTCGATGCCAAATCAAATGGAGGAACATAAGGAATAATTGCACAAGAGTTGACCACATCATCAACTGATATCATGTTTGATGAGGCGCTTAGTAAAGGCTTCAAAACTACTAGCTTAGTCTCCTACTCTAACTAGATTTCCTACTCTAGCTCTACAATTATTGCTTAGTCTCTTTATGTGGCTCTATCTCATGCATAGTCTCTATAATTGTTGGCAATAATAGTATCTCAATACCTATATATTGTTCCAACCTTACTAGCTTGCCTCCAATTTAATAGATGTATTTTTCAACATATAGTGTAGTGAGTGGCAAGTTAGTTTTCAAAGTAATAAAAGCCAATAGTGATGTAGATTCTCTCTCCAATCCTCATCCTCAGTCTAATCTCTCTACATAAGTATGTCCTCCATTATTCTTAACATACTTTGATTAGGGTAAATTTTTGTCCATGCACATCCACTTGAAGATCGATCATCCTTTTAACTCTTAAAATTTTCATACTGATTTGGAGGGGAATGTAAACAATAGTCAAGTCTCCCTCATCACTTAGCACTCCTAGTCTCCATAAAATTTGGGTGATAATTGATCCACCTTTAATTACATCAAATTTTTATTAGTGCAAGTAGCCATTTATAAGATAAATAAAGGCATGCCCTAAATGGAATCACATGTGAATTCTCATGTAGTATAGTATGAATAGGTTTCATTGGGTTAATGCACCACGTGTTCATGCAGATAATGAATGCATGAGTAGCTTATGTACATACCTTATGGTAGGGTAATAAAAGCCAAAAGCCTTGGACATGGTAAGTGAATAGGGTTGCATAATGGCTATAGCATGCCAATAATTTATAGAATGAATGTAAGAGGAGTCTTAATAAACTTGATTTTGGTCAAGATGTATAGTATGTATGTGCTTCTTTGTATAAAAGCTTGCGAAAGCTAAAATGATGATGGATGCCTTTTAATTAGAATTATATTATCGAGTCATCATCCCAAGCAATTTTCTTCGCATCTAGTTGAAATGTACACATGAACAATATCATTGGTTTTTGATACATTGTCACATGAATATTAAATAATTCTAGCCACCATCAAAATCCACTATCAACTGCACCTTCATCTCCAAATCTAACTATCTTAAGACTCTTTAGTCTATATTGTGTTGAGACTTGAATTTCTTCTTCCATATTGCTTTAATTGAAGCCAAATCGTGAAATGGAGGAGTGGATGATCGGGTTACTCAATAGGTGACACATTAGTTGAGATTTCCATTGTAGGTGGGTGTTGGGATTGGGATCTTTGGGAGTGATCTTCTATAAGATAAAAGTTATAACTCTTTGTCTCTTATAGTGGGGCTGCTTATTCTTTCACCTATGTTATGCCACAATTGCCGAGTCTTATCATAGTTAATGATCAACCTAGAAAAAGAACATTTATCTAACAATTATAATAGTTACTTTAATATCCTAATTGGATTATTGTATTGTGTAATATGTTGTACATGCATTTTATGAAGTATGCTCTACTTACGTGTATTAGAGTAATTTAAGCATTTAAATGGATTATTGATGTTATAATGGAGATTACGGATAAACCAGAGAAGGTTCTAAACTTGATCAAAAATTTCTTGGAAAATTTATGAAAACTTCAAAAAGCTACGGACTGAGTCCAAGCGAGCTCTAAAAGCCTCGAAATGTGCTTCAGAGATTTAGGTGACACTTTTGAATGAAATCTGGATGATTTTGGTGACATTCAGTGATTTCCATATTCAATTTGAAAAATCTTCTAAGCAAAGAAAAAGTTTCTAAATAATTTCAAAATGTGATGAAAAGCTCCAGAATTAGGATTGGGGTCTATAGGAACTAAAACAGGTTAAAATGAAGGTTGTTTGAATAGAATTCAGGTAATTCGAAATTATTGGACTAAAATTCTCTTTTTGGAAAATAATGGGCATTGAGGATTTTAAACCCATTTGAAAAATTTTTAAAGCATGCAAACAATAAGTATTGACCCTAATTTGAGTATTTTATGGTCAATTGATGATAAGATGGTTGTGAAATATTTTTGAAATTTAATTTGGTTAGTTGGTGAATTAAATGCATTAAAGGGCAATTTGTTCCTTTTCTATTCATTAAAGGGCAATTTGGTATTTTTACATGAAGTTAGTGGAATGATGAGTCATTAGAAGAGAACCAATTAAATGATGACAAGTGGCATGGGTAAAATTGTAAATATGAGACATTTTGGTAAAGTTCTAATTATAAGATGTTATTAAGGATAAAGGTGTAATTATAACGAAAATGGGGAAAAATTGTAATTCAACAAAGCCTTCATCTTCTTTAAACATTGGTGGCTGGCCATTGATGAGAGAAACATAGAGAAAGAGACAAAAAAGAAAAGAAAAGAGGAAGGAGAAGAGAGAGGGCTATAGCCATAGAGGAGTGATCTAAACTAAATTTCATATTCTTCTACCTCCAATCAAGCATCTAACAAGATTTCATAGCTATCCAAGTGAAGAGGAAGAAGAAAATGGGTAGGTAAGCTTACTTATCTTGTTGAATTTTTTTTGATTTGTTAGGTTATAGGTTAGATTTGGTTTTGATGGTGTAAATTGACCCCTTTTGATGTAACAACAAGGTTTTATTACATTGGAAGCAATTGGGAGAAGAAAATCAAGAAAACCTAATGTGTGAAGCCTTGGTAAAACTTGGTCAAAGGTGAGATCTATTGCCTAAAGTGTTTTATTTTTTCATTTGATTATTTAAGATTAACAAATGACATTAGGAAGTTAGTTTAATGATGAAAGAATGAAAGAAAAACCATGGCAATGATTAGATGAATTTTCGGCCAAGGTTAGGGTTTTTAATGTATTATGATCCAAAATTCTATTTTCATGTTTTATGATGTTCATAGCATTATTTTGATGATAATGAAGTAAAGAAATGAAAAATAATTGATTTGGAATTGGTTTTGGTTGAAATTCGGCTTAGAGTGCTTGATTTTGTAAAAAATTTGTTAACGAAATTTTATAGCTTAAATTTGTTTATTAAAATGTCATGGGAGTGAATTTGGGGATTGGTTTTAATTGTTAGAAATCAAATGTAATTAAATTGGAAGAGTCTAATGTATAATATGTTAAGTTTAACCTTAAGGGCATTTTTAGTATAAAAATAAGGTCATGAAGTAAAAGCATGTGAATGTGATTAAGGATGTGGAGTGTATGTGGAAAGTAATGAAGTTGAAATGATTTATTGTATATTTAATTGAAAAATGTATTAAGGAGTTGAATGTATTGGCATTAGGTTTTGAGATAAAAAAAAGAAGCCAATTGAAGGGTTTCAAAGTGGTGAAAAGGAAACTAGTAAGTTTTGAGTGTATTTTAATTGTTTTATACGACTAAATTATTTGCAAAAGAATTAATGACATATGATTGTACTTTAAATTGAGTGTGATTCCCCAACACCCCCTGGGAGGATACGGGAGTATCACATCGGACTTACAAACAGAAACACAGAGTATGGTGTGGAAGCATTTCAAACATACCAAACATTCATTTCATGCATTTCCAGCAACTAAAACAAGCATACATTACATATCATAAGTTTGGAAACTAGCCTGTAATATGGTTATTACAAACCTTCATACAATTTTCAAATGCAAGCCAAAAATCAAAACTCAAAAAATACATTTTGACAAATAAAACTCAATCTCCTTTGGCTATAGCAGTTGACTTGTCCTAATCCTTATGTCCTTCTCTTTGAATTTACACGAGGCAAATCCACCGTGCTAAGAATATAGCTTAGTGAGTAATAACTAAACTTTGTTTAACCAAAAGAGATACAGAATCGTGTGATAACATAAGCTTCACAATCATAATCAATTTCAAAAATAGAGTATGATTTACTAATAAAAACACTTCGATAGCAGATCGAAACATACAAAATACAAAATTGATTTTCAGAAAGATCAAATTATGGTTTGTTTCTTATTAAAAATTATTGGAGATCAAATACAAAATGAGTTAGACTGTTAATCCATAAAAATAAGTGGGTAACGAGACTTATACAGAAGATACCATGATTGGCATCACTAAACAGAAGAGACCAAAGTCTTGACACTAACGTTTCTAGAAGAGACCGAAGTCTTGACACTGAAGTGTCTAGAAGCAGCTGCAGACCCTTCTAGGTATGTATATTTAACCAAGACTAGGACTTGACAGTTGCAAAACCAAGCAAGTTTATTTCACATATAAAAATATAAAAATTCATTCATATAACATGCATCAAACAATTCAGAAATTCATTGTCCGGGGTTCAGAACACAATCAGCATAAAATACATTCAATTCAATACTATGCAAAACAAAGTAAGGTGTGCATGTCTTAGAGATTACTGACTATCACTCCTTTTCGCTTAATGCTTTGAGGTTTTAGTAATGTCTGAAGATCGTCGCTCTACTTGCTCTTCTATATACAAACAAACACAATTTCATATTACCAAAATGTTCATGTAACTGAATAAGCATTTATATAAATTCATTATGTAACATGCATATTCAATGACATATTCCCAGGTATATCTCTTTAGTAAACTGAAGTACACATCAATTGCACTCCAAAAATTCCAGAATTCATACACTCATTCACTATTCCGATTTTTTCTTCAAAATAGACTTTTAGGTCTACTTTGCATCATCATTTACATCTATAAAATGGAATATTTAAGTAACACTTCCTTATAGTAAATTGTTTTTCTATGTCTTAATTTTCTAATGACACTAAGTTCATTCAATTTGGCTCAGTATACTGAAAGTTATACTCAAAAGATTTCAGACTATTCTTAAGCTTCAATTGAATTCTCATCTCAACTTCAATTGAGATTATGAAATTATTAGAGGTAGAATTAGAATTCAATCTCTTCATACAATCTATATTATTATATCTCTAGTTTAATTCAAAATAATAATCACTCCATTTGGAAATCTATAGAGCAAGATATAAGAAAAATACCGAAGTATATTCAGAAAATTATCCCAGTTATCCAACTTTAGTATAGTCACATTACCATCTTAAATTCATCAATTAGTCCACTTTATATGATTATCATTTTTTTTGGAGATGAATATCAATGTCTTATGAGTCTATTGGTTTAATAATCAAGTCATTTGGATATTGGGTGAAGAAATTATAACAAAAAGATCAAAGTATGTTCACAAAACAACCCCTCAGATAAAACAAAGAAGTCGTGATCGTGCATCTACACGATCATGACTTTCCAGATTACCTGCGAAGTCATGATCGTACAGAAGCACGGTTATGACTTACTAAATCCATCATCGAAGTCATGATTGTGCATATGCATGATAGTGACTTTCTTCTTCTTCACCGCACTTGTTCTTCTTCTTTTTCTTTGATTCTTTCTTTCATTATTTCCATATTTTCTCATTTCTAACCCATCTATTTTGCATTTCTATGTCCAATACCATCTTTACACAAATCAGATTCAAGTTTGCACTTCAAACATAAAAAATCTGAAACTTCACATACATTTCCTCTCTCTATTGTAATTTTTTTAGATTTTTTTTCTCACTTCAATCTTTCCCAATTAACACAAATGATACTCTAATCAATTCTTTTAATTTCATTTTAGCTCAATAACAAAAAACAATCAAATTTTACATATCACACACAACCATTAAAATCCAACTCCCCTTCTTGCTACAATGGTGTCATGGGTGTGCAACCTTAAGTCACACTCGTGCACACTATTTTCTACATTTTGCAGAATTTCTCTCCTTCTCTTCTTTATCTTAACCCATTCCTAATCTCTACATTTTCACACCCATTGCAACTTATCTTACACGAAAACAACTTAAAATCCAAGATAAAATTTCAAACTTCCAATAACTGTATAAGTACTCTGTTCTTTCTCTCTCAACTGCTACGTTTATTTTCATTAAAACCCATTCATCACAACCACTCAACTCATCTGAAACCTTTCGACTTCACTAAGTTTCTCTTTAAGCTATATGCAATCGGTATTACACCTCCTGTACCTATCCATTGTACAATATTATCAACTCATTTCATCATCACTTTCATCGAAACTATTCAACTTACATAACTCATGTATGTGTGTATTTCCAGCACGTAAAACATCATCAAAAATCGTTCATAGAACTCAGAAACTTAAAACTTTACTTACCTTGTTTTTAGAAAATCATAGCAGTGAGAAAGAAGACCAAATTTTAGTGAAGACAAAGCTATGCTGAAGAGAAAACAATAAGTTACAGAGTTTTTGCCTTACACAACTTGTAATATCGTGCTTTAATAACTCATGGACACGTGACCCCCTTGCATGTAGGCCATTTGTCATCCTTTTATAAGTGTTACATGTCATAATGCCATTTGTCTATTTTTCCTAATATCCCAAAATTTTCTATAAAAATTTCCAGAAATTTCAAAATATTACTAATAATCTCCAAAATTTTTTTACCATAAATAATCCTAAATTCTCATTTTAATCACATTTATAACTCCATTTTACCCAGAAAATGTCATGAATTCATATACAATTACTTATATATGTCAACAATACATGATCACATATCAGTGAATACTCAATTATGCAAAGCATACTATGCACTGTAATTCCTCAACATTTTAAACCCTAACATGGGGTGTTACATTGAGTTTACGCAAATGGTTTTCATTTGATCATGAAATGAATATTTATATTGAGTTTTATGTAAATGATATTTTACAAGTGAATATTGCTAGCATAAGTGTATGTTTTGGTAATATATGAGTTTTAATTTGAAAGTTACATTTTATATGATTAGGATTTACATTGAAATAATTCAATTATGAATCTTCCTATACTTGATTTAGAAAATAAGATGAGTCATACATGTAAGAGTTGCTTTTGACTATGCTACACCTATAGGCATTCTACATCTTATTATACCGATATATTTATAGTGGTTAAGCTATTACAGGTAAGCGATGTAGAACCAGCTCTATAAATAGTGGTTAACTAGTTATGGGTAAGCGATGTAAAACCAGCTCTGTGACTTGCTACAGGTAAGCGATGCAAAACCAGCTCTGTGACTTGCTACAGGTAAGCGATGCAAAACCAAATCTATAACTACCGATCTATAACGGTTAACTTGTTATGGGTAAGAGATGTAGAACCAGCTCTTTAAATTGTGGTTAACCAGTCGTGGGTAAACGACGCAGAACTAGCTCCGTGACTATATGCCTAGTGTATCGTATGGTAAAAAAACTTGCGGTGGGCTATATTGAGTAAGGAAAGTCATGAAAATAGTAATGTCACCACTATTTATGTTAAAAGTGATTTAAGAGGTACTGTATGGTATTAATGCTAGTGGTTGGTTTATTTTTCAGTATTAAAGTTTTCATAAAACTTATTGCCACCACTGTTTATTAACTAAGGAAAATGGGAAATTGAAACTTTTATAAGATGAGTTTAATTTTGAAAAGCACTTCGAAATAGTTTTTCAAACAATTTGAAATTATTATGAGATTTGATGATGCAGGAATAAATTGTTATGGAAAATGTTTTACCATGAGCATTATGATTGTATGGAATATTGCAGTTATATTGTTATGAAAGGTTAAATTTTCTTGTAAACTGATTACACTTACTGAGTTTGTTTAGCTCACCCTTATTTTTCTGTTTTTAAACAAACCACCCAAGTATACGTACAGGTGCTGCAATAATTAGGAATTGACCTCAAGACTAGTTGTATTATCAGGTGTTGTTGTGCTTGTGTCATTTTGATATTTACATTTGTATAAAGAATGAATGTTTATAAAGGCTTTCAAATGAAATGCATGAATTTTTTTAGCATTTTAAAGTTTATTATAATGATTAGTGAGAATTATTTGTTTGGGGTTGCATGTTAGTGGACTTGAAGTCCAAAATTTGTAGTTGAAAAATTGGTGTGAATATATAAGTGTTTTGAAATTTTACAAGGCTTTGGAAAATTTTGGGAATGTCAAAGTCGTTATGTTGTCAAAATTTTCAATAAAATGATAGAGAAAGATTTCTTGATATTTTCTACACTTTTAATTATTAAAGTATAAAAGGTTTTAAATAGTTGAACGATTTGGCTTTGCGGGAATCCTTTAGATATTGATTGGAGGGCTATTGTAGGGCCACTAGGAGGCTTCCACTCGGTTCCAAAAGTGGAAATCCAGTACGAGTCCTTTTAGGTGGCATCAGAGCCTATTTTGAAATAGGGTTATCTCTATACATGTTATGATTCCATAATGTATTTTTACGTTATTTTTATAAATCAGGCAACCATAATTTTTTTTATTTTCCATACATATAAGTTTACAAAAATATTTCCATTGTTATGTATTTAATCTTTGAGTTTACAATATAATTCACTGATGAAACCTTAGGGGCCCTAAAGCCAAACTAGAGGCTCCAAGACATGAAGTACCTTTAGCTCGAGAGGCTAAGCATAAGGATGGTTTAGTAAATGTTTTTCTTTATAAATCAACCACTTTTTAAAACAATTAAGACTAGCAAAACTGCAAGTGAAATTTTGTTTTCACCTTGAGCAAACAATGTAGATACAAACAATAGCGATGTGCCAACCACGGGAGGCCTTAGTAGTATCAAGAAGTTTGATTGAGTGTATTTGTAAGTTAGGTGTAAAATAGTTTGATAAGCATAGAGACCTCGAAAATGCCCAATTTGGTTAGATCGAGATAAGAATAATAAACTTAGATGGTTTGGTGATAGAAAGATGAGATGAGGAATATTGTCTACTCAGAGGTTAGTCAAACCACCTACAGTGTCTAGAGACTCCTAAAACGCTAGGAGCTCAGTACCAAGGTGTAGCTAATATGGAAGGAGACCATATATATAGGCTGGGGTAATTGCACTAGCATAGTAGAATGTTGCAGTTATGTAAATACAGTGCCCTGGAAAGCAAGTGTATTTACTTATAACTTAATTTTCTGTTGGTTACTTTTGTGATGAAAATATTTATTATTAATAAAACAAAAGAGTTTAACTTTTTTGAGCATTATATATCTAATCATAATGTATCGAGATTCTTTTGTATGTAATATACATATATATAGAGATGTATAGGAAACATGTATATTATAAGAATCTAAAATAATGGATTCAAAATTGAATAACCAAGTTGGTCACTTGATTATGGTTTAGACTGTAGTGTTGCGATTTATCTCCGTACAAGTAAAAGAGTTTAGTTCAAGGGAATGATGAGTTTCATATCATGATAGTAGTTGACTATTGTTAATAGAATTATTAAATGAATCTGGAATCAAATATTCTTAAAGAATAAAGTGGGCCGTTACTTTAATCTTAAAACATAGAACTTAAGCATTCATTTATTATGGACCACAATCCTGATGAGTGGTGAACTCATATGTATTTCATTATAATTCTTGATATGATCGCAATGGATTTTTACAGAGTATCAATCTAGTGTATGCATGTTGGAATTATTAATTGAAACATTCACTCGAATAAAGAGTTTATAGTGATATCATCACTTTTAGATGTTTTATGAAGATTGGTGATTAAACTGGCGCTAGTAGTTTGATGGATTAGCTACCCATCAAGTCTTAACATCAAGATGAGATCTTATATATTGATTACCATATAGTGTAAAACAAGAGATCTATAAGGAAAAACCAACATAAGGGAAAAACGGTAATTTTACCCTTTATTATGCAGATGGTCATAATACGGTTCATATTAGAGTTGACAATTGGACATCTTATTTGGAACATGTGTTCTCATACTATTTAGTAATTCAAGAGTTCAACTAATTGTGTTTAGTGGAATGACATTTAGTTAATAAGCCTTAAATTAATTCCAATGAGATTAAATTAATTTCGGGCTTATTCGAGCTTGAATTATAGAAGTCCAATTAGATTCCCCATTTGGCTTCTAGGAAGATTATCAAGTAAAGTAAGAAATACAAATAGAAGTTTTAAAGTCTATGATTGAATGTTGGGCTTAGACTAATTAATTGTTAATTAGAAGCCCAAATGAACATTTATAAATGGGCTAAACTTTGGTTTAAGTTGATTAATTAAATTAAAACAAAGTTATTAAAGATAATTGGAGGATGAATTTTGGTTTTAATGGGCTAAATGTGCAGTTGCGCAATTAGCATTGATTTGCTATATTAAAGGTGGTTTTAATATGCTTTATCATCATTAAATGGAGTAATGATGTTATCATTAAATGGTTTAATGGTTTTCTTTTAATGATAGTGTGTAACCTTTTAACATTCATTAGATTAAAGAAGAAAGAGGAAAACTTGATGGACCATCTTCCTTCTTTCATCACAAAAACAAAAATGATATGTCTCATTTAGGTTAATAGTCTTTTCATATAGCAATCTTAAAGACAAATGAGAAGAGTCTCATTTATTGGCTTCTTTATGATTGACTAAAGAATGAAGTAATGAATTTGATGTAAATCTCTTCTTTCTTTTAATATTAACTGAAATTGAGAAGAAGTGAGAATGTGTCCTCTATCTTGCATGGTATAGCTGAAAATTGCATGAGAGGTGTCTCATCTTTGGCTTCATTATTCTAAGGAAAAATCTCTTTAAGTTTTTCTTTTCCTTTCCCACCAAGGGATCATGTTAACCTAGATGTCCAAGGAGAACAAGTGGCAGATCAAATTGGTCGAGGATACAATAACGAGAAGAGGATACATCACCTTGGAGTGGATACATTGTCGAGGATAGGATAGCACAGCGAGGAGTTAAACCTATAATGAAGGAGTCGGTAATAATTTTCATCTTGTGTTTATGAAAATGTTTATCCTTATACTGTATGATGTATGGCTATGCATGTTGATTTGGTTATATTGCTTCTGCTGCAATTTTGATTTCTAAAAAGTGATAAGTATGATAACTGTTACACCCTATTCATATAGGACACATAACCGACATGCCATTGGATATCCGAGTACGCATCCCATAAGGATGGAACACTAAAGCAATCACATCATTAACTTAATCATAGCATCATCATTTAAAATGTAAATATCACAATAATTAAAAACCAATTCCTCATTTTCATTTCATAAAACCAAATATACATTATAACATTACATACTTCATCCTTATATACAATATCAAAAGCTAATAGAGTGTACAACTTTATTACAAAAAATGCTACATGCTACATGAAAGAGGAACTATACAAAATTCTATCTAAATTCTCCAGTCTCAACTAACTGACCTTTGAACCATTTCTTCTATCCAAAAGCTACTAGATCTCTTCTAAGTTATCTTAGAAGCTAAGTCTGTTCTCTCACACCTAAAAGTCAATGTTGCAATTTTGATGAGTTTTTCGAATTCAATGAGCTACCCATCATCGATGGATCACTTATAACACATAACACATACAGTTCATGTAATCACGTAATTAACATCATTCAGAGCAGTCAAATAGTTCATTTTGATCATTTCAAGCATACATATTAATTTTATATCTAATGCTCATGAGACTCACTTCCAATTGTTATTATTGTAACTGAGTTCCAGTAACTGTCCTGTATCCATTGTGGATACCGGGCTCATTAATAACTGTCCCTTATCTATTAGAGATACATAGCTCATTATACATAGTGAGCCTTTGTCTCTTAATCACTTTCTAAGCTTTAAGCTCTTTTTCGATAGCTACTCTAGTCATAACAACCTTTATCTGATCATGCATTTATGTAATAAAA
>JANSVA010034647.1:0-14022 GCA_025504915.1 Erythroxylum reticulatum | reverse complement strand
AGTGGGAAGGTGGGAGAAGCCTTTATTTTTCAAAGTGCACTTGACTTAACTTAGGGGACCACCACAAACCCACATAACATGTACTTTATATCTTACAAACTTATTGCCTAAAACGGTACATTTTTGAAACTTGATTTACAACTGTAGTATCTCTTCAAAAATCATTTTCATGTTCTTTTCATAATTTATCAACATAATATGCTCATACCAAACATATAACACTTTTTCAAAGCATTCAAGAGTTATAATGTACATTCATAAAATAGTTGAAATCATTTATTTCCATAATTTAATAGAAAACATTAATGGTCTATTACTTAATTATAAAACTGTAACTAACCTTAAAATCCTTGCTTAAACCTTGCTCAAAGATGCCTCTCCTCTTGATCCTCTTGCATTCCTTGATTCCCTTCTTTGTTTCCTTTAACAATAACAAAATCCCAATTCAATAGGAATTCTAATTGAGAACCTTATACTGAATATTTTACTAAGATAAATTTTGAATACTCAAACTCTTCCAAAAGTCCTAACCTTTGGGTCAATTGTTCATGATCTTTATGATTAGGTAAATGAACAAATTTCATAACATTTTCTTCTAGAAAAATGTTCCTCCTTGTCTTAAATTTCTAATGACACTAAAATCATTCAATTTTGTTCAGTACTCTAAAAGTTATACTCCAAACACTTTTGGGCTGTTCTTATACTAAAACAACATTCTATGCTCAACTTCCATCCATAAAGTTAGGTTCTTATAGACCAAATTAAAACTTTATTTCTTTAGAAAACTTGTATCCCTATGTCTTTAGTTTTCTCCAAATTAAAAATTCACTCCATTTTGATAACAACAAAAAATGTTATGCTCAAAATATCAAAGCATGTTCTATTCTGGAAAGTTCGCCGCGATGAACTTCAACTACATTTTCCCATATTTTCACTTCCAATATTTCACATATAACCCATCTTAAACTTAAACCATCACTTCTACTTCATTTTCAACTTTATTTCAACCCAAAATCATTAACAAATACATCATGATCTAACTTTCATCATTACTAAAAGATTAAAACATTTTCATATACCATTGATCAACAACTTCCTACACACATTCA
The DNA here is from genome assembly GCA_025504915.1 of Erythroxylum reticulatum. Lineage (NCBI taxonomy): Eukaryota > Viridiplantae > Streptophyta > Magnoliopsida > Malpighiales > Erythroxylaceae > Erythroxylum > Erythroxylum reticulatum. The sequence continues at coordinate 12,913 of JANSVA010034647.1, read as the reverse complement.
ACTTCATTTTCACTTCTAACTATCACTAAACATGGTTCAACCAACAATTAAGAAGGGTTAATGGTTATATTTACTTGTTTTAGCCTCAAAGTCTTCAAGCTCTTCAAAATCTCCCAAAAACCCTAGCTTACTCTCTTCCACATTTTCTTCTCTTTCATTCATGATTTTGCTTCAAAAAATACAAGACTACAATTACTTTTATCACTTATACCCTAAATGTATGAGCAAAGTCCACTATGCCCTTCCATGTATTGCCTTAGCCTTTTACCTTTAGTGATCTTCCAATTTTGCCCTTATACATTCTTACTTTTTCAATTTAACTTACACCATACTATTCTTTTAACTTAATCTTAATTTCTCCATTTAATAATTCTAATTCCATCAATCCGAGCAATAAATCCTCCTAACATTGATATGCTACTTAAACTTTAAAAAATGATTTATCTAACAAGACCACATAATTTAATCAATTCATGCTTAATAATAAAAAAATTTGAGGCCCAACATTTCTCCCCCTCTTAAAAGAATTTTATCCTTGAAATTATTACTCGAGTCAATGAAGAGGTATAGATACTTCTCGTTCATGGCATCCAAGGGCTCCCATGTGCCCTCTTCTACAGAATGATTTCTCCATAGGACTTTGACTAACTGAACTATCTTGTTCCTGAGGACCTTCTCCTTGGTGTCCAAAATCTCAACTGGAGTATCCTCATAGCTCAGATCATCTCTCCATTGAACCTCAGTGATATGAATGATGTGAGAAGGATCCGTTCTATACCTCCTCAGCATGGAAACATGAAAAACATCATGTATCTGGGACAATTCTGGGGGTAACGCTAACCTATCGGCTAACGGTATAATCCTCTCAAGGATTTCGTAGGGACCCATATATCTCGAGTTCAACTTGCCTTTCTTGCCAATCCTCATGACTCCTTTCTAAGGAGACGTCTTACGAAATACTTTCTCACTGACTTCATACCCCATCTCCTTTCTGTGCGGATCCGTATAACTTTTCATCCTATCCTATGCTACTTTAAGTCGTTGTTTAACCATATTGACCATGTCAACTGTCATCTGTAGTAACTCTAGTCCGATCAGTTTCCTTTCTCCTTCCTCATCCCAGTATATCATAGTTTTACATCTCCTTCCATACAGTGCTTTATAAGGAGCCATTTGAATGCTCAAATGGTACAAATTATTGTAAGCAAATTTGACCAATGGCAAATGCTCATCCCAAACTCCTTTAAAATCCATCACACATGCCCTGAGCATTCCCTCAAGTGTTTAAATGGTCCTTTCAGATTGACCATCTGCCTAGGGATGAAAATTCGTGCTAAAATTCAACTTGGTTCTAAGAGCTTCTTGTAAGCTTCCCCAGAATCTCAAAGTTAATCGAGAATCCTTGTTAGAAAATATAGAATCTGGAATCCCATATAATCTTACTATCTCATCAATATACTTCTTTACTAGCACATGCAGGGAATCAATCTGTTTAATTTCCAGAAAATAGGCTGACTTCATCAACCTATCAATAATAACCCATATGGCATCATGCTTCCTACTGCTCTTAGGCAAACCAATCAGAAAATCCATGGTTACTCTTTGCCACTTCCACTCAGGAATGAACAAAGCCCTTAATTTGCCTGAAGTTGCCTGGTGTTCAGCCTTGACTTGCTGACAAACTAGACGCTTACTTGCATATTCTGCTATATCCCTTTTTATGCCTTTCCACCATAAATGTTTTTTCAAATCTCTGTATATCCTGGTGCTACCTGAGTGCATAGCATAAGGCGCATTGTATGCCTCATCCAGTATCTCATCCTTTGTCTCCTTGACATTCGGGATACAAAGCCTATTTCTGACAGTCATGAGTCCATCATCCCTTACTACCACTTTAGACTTCTTGCCATTCTGAATTTCTTCTCAGAGCTTGTTCAATTCTAAATCTTATGCTTGTAACTCCTTAACCTTCTCTCTGAGTATCAGTCTCACTCTGAAAGTAGCAACAATGCAGTTTGGTTCCTCCTATTTGAAGCTTATTCTAAGCTTGGCCATCTCTTCCAATAAGGGCATATAAATTGTCTGAACATGGGCTATTGAGGATTTCCTACTCAACTTTCCTGGATGATACTCAATCAACAAATCATAATCCTTAATTAGCTCTAGGCATCTTCTTTGTCTCAAATTCGGTTCTTTCTGACTCAACAGATACTTGAGACTTTTGTGATCTATAAAAATCCTCGTCAGTATCCCATATAAATAATGTCTTCAAATCTTCAAGGAAAAAATCACTGCTACCAATTCCAAATCATGGGTCGGATAATTCAACTCATAAAGCTTCAGTTATCGTGAAACATAAGCTATCACCCTGTCTCCCGGCATTAGTACACAACCCATATCCTTTCTTGAGGCATCACTATACACTATATAACCCTCATTTCCAATAGGAAAAATAAAAAATGGAGCACTTGTTAATCTACACTTGAGCTCCTCAAAACATTTTTGACATTCCTCGCTCTAGATAAATTTCTGATTCTTCCTCAATAACTTAGTCATTGGAGCTACTATCATAGAAAATCCCTTAAAGAATCTCCTATAATATCCTGCCAAACCTAGAAAACTTCTCACCTCTGTCACTGTCTTAGGTGCATGCTAATTCACCACTACTACAACCTTCCTTGGATCAACATGTACCTTATCTTTCCTAATCACATGTCTAAGGAGATCACCTCGTGAATCCAAATCTCACATTTTCTGAACTTAGCATAAAGTTCCCTCTTCCTCAGTGTCTGTAACACAATCCTGAGATGCTTCTCAAGTTCCCCTTCACTCTTGGAATACACCAGAATGTCATCGATAAACACTATGACAAACCGATCCAGATATTCCTTAAAGACCTTATTCATAAGATCCATAAAAGCAGCTAGGGCATTGGTCAAACCAAATGGCATAACTAAAAACTCATAATGTCCATACTGTGTCCTGAAGGCTATCTTGTTTACATCAGATTGCTTGATTCTGGGCTGATGATAGCCTGATCTGAGATCAATCTTTGAAAAGACCATTGCTTCCTGTAGCTGGTCAAACATATCATCTATTCGTGGCAGAGGATATTTATTTTTAATGGTCACCTTATTGAGCCTATGATAATCAATACACATCCTCCATATTCCATCCTTCTTCTTAACAAATAGAACAGGTGCTCCCCAAGGCGACAAACTCGGCCTTATATACCCGTTGTCTAATAGTTCCTCCAATTATTCCTTGAGCTCCTTCAGTTCAGCTGGGGCCATCCTATACGGTGGTATAGAAATAGGTGCAGTTCTGTGAATCAAGTTGATGATAAACTCGATTTTGCTCATCAGTGGCAAACCAGGTAAGTCCCCTAGGAACACATCTGGAAACTCCCTCACAATCGGAAAATCTCTTAACTTCCCTTCATTCACATCAGTATCCACAACATGCGCCAGGAAGGCTTCACACCCCTTTCCCATCATTCTGTCAACTAGCAACGCAGAAATAATTTTTGCTGATGGTGTTTTCCTACCCCCCTGAAAATCACCTTTTCACTGTTTCCCATATCAAACTCAACTTCCTTAAGGCCACAATCCAACTTTTCCTGATACTTCTCCATGGAATCAATTCTAAGTATGACATTCAGCCCCTTTAGATCTAGGGTTAAGTCCACTACCAGTTAAGCACCCTCGAAGAATAGCTTACAATCCTTATACACTTGACTTATAATCACATTCCTCCCTAGAGGAGTATTAACAATTAAAGGACTACCCAGAGGCATCAAAACAACATCATGTAATGTCATGCTTGCAGAAACAAATGAATGCCTAGAGCTAGAATCAATTAACACATATGCTGCAGAATTAAATAGCTGAGCCATACCTGTAACAACTTCAGGTGCGGCTGCAGCTTCCTCCCTTGTCATGGCAAACAGTCTTGCCTATGCCTAACCCCTTGGCCTTCCTGGAGGAATAACCTTCTTTACAGCTCCATAACTGCCCATTTCAGTGACTAATTGGGTTCCCATTGTTTCAGCTCTCTTTGGGGCTTGTAACCGTGTCCCCTCCTATCTTGTTACTTAGGGATAGTCCTTGATCATATGTCCCTTATCTCCATATCGAAAGCATGCCCCCAGTAATGTGAAACACGATCCCGTGTGTAGCTTCCCATAATGCTCACATTGGGGTTCATGTTCCTGCTCCTTTCCACCCTGCTATTGCCTCTTGCTGTTGAGGCTTGCGCTAACACTACCCTTACTTGCTTATTCTTAATAGAGGCACTACCCCCCGCCTCACTCTGTGTGCAGGAGCTCTTCACACCCCTTTCAAGTATTGGAGCACTCACCCCTTCTTGGAAAACTGCTCTCAGCTCTTCCTCTTCCTACTCACCTCATACTTGATATTCTCTAGCTTCTCAGCCTAGAGTGCGGCATCTACCAACTGCTGGTAGTCACAAAAATTGTGGATCAAGACTTTCCCCTTGATCCCCAGATGGAGTTCTCCTTCAAACTTACAGGATTTATCTTCCTTATTCGCCACAATGTTGACCACATATCGGGAAAGCTGAGTGAACTTCAGTTTATACTTGCTCACACTCATGTACCTCTGTGTGAGATTTAGAAACTCCTTGGCCTTCTCTTATACATAAACCCTGGAGAGGTACTTTTTCCTGAACACTTCCACAAAATCTCTCTATGACAAAACCGGAGGTATAACCTGACTGTGGAGCTCTAATTCCCCCTAATGAGGTGCATACCCTTGTAGTAAGCTAACTGCATAATCCAGCTTCTCTTCATTGGAGCACTTCATCTGAAGCAGGACTCTCTCAATCCTCTTCAACCATGCTTCAGCCTCCTCTGGATTTGTAGTACCATTAAAGTCTACAGCTCTATACTTGTAGAGCTTATCATACTGTCCACTCCTCTCCACTAGAGCTAGAACCGACATTTATGAACCTTGGCCCATGGCATAATTGAAACCCTGGGCAAAGGCTTGAAAGTACCGTGGTTTAGAGGGTTTACTTAAGGCATAGGTGGTGGAGGCGGTGGCACTTCATGCTGCACAGTAGGTGCCTCCGAATCAGGAGCAGAGTGTGCCACAACATCTTGTGGGACATAAGATTCATCCGTGATCCCTTGGCGAGAGTGAGATCGAGTCATAGCTCCTCGAGCTCTCTTTCGAGGTGGCATTTTCACTACTTCAATATAAAACCATTGAAAACCTTTAGTTCATGCAAAACAATTTTCAAAGTATGCAAAATAGCTCAAATCATATAAAACAATTTCAAATCGTATGAAACAATTCAAAACAATGTAAAGTATTCATTTAAAACAATGCACCTTTATTTCACATCTTAACCTACCCAATTCATGCCTAAACCTAGTCCTACACCTGGAACCAAACCTAGTCGCTTTGATACCATAATATACTAGACCCCGTTTTTGAAGCCCAACATCGGACATGAGATCATGAAGCTTGAGCGTGGAGGAAGGCTTAGAAATTTGGAAATTTATAACAAGAAAAAAAGAAAAAATCCTTCGGAAGCAAAGGTGAGCTTCGCCGCGGTGAACATATTAGAGAAAATCCCCTGGACCTTTTGAGAATTTTACGTAGTGGTGAGCGATTGAACTTCGCCGCGGCAAGCACGAAATTTTATTTTTTCCGCGACGACCATTTGGTCTCACCGCAGTGAACTCACTACACCAACAAAAATAAAGAGCTTTGGGTTAATTTACGCCACGGTGAACTCTTGGCTTTGCCTCGATGAAAACCCCTAAAGTAGAACCTGAAGCCCAAATTTCCTATCTTACAAATGCTAACTTAAAAACCTTCAACCACCTTCATCAATTCAACCCAAAAACAAAAATACACATATTATAAACAACTTTTCTAACTTTAATCTCATTTCCATCAAAATTTGTTGTAAAAACAAAAACTATGATCAAAGCAAAATATTTTTCATTTATAACAATGGATAAGAGTTTTACAAAGCTTTAATGATAATTTCAAGTCACATTACATCATAATCCTAAAATACATAGTTTGCAAAAAGTAGAATTTCTAAAAATGCAACTAAAGCTTTGTTTTACAAAAACTAACTTCAAAAGCAAAAATAAGTCTAATTGGAGTGATGCCTTGGCTCTTGACTACTTGATTTCTTGCTCCTCATCTAAAGATGGGACAGAATGGGAGGGGGTGAGCTTAAAGCTCGTGGGTAAAAATTTTATAACCGATAACAAGCAAAACCATTGTAAAAATTCATATGGAATCATAAAGCACATAGTTTTCAAATTCTCAATCATTAAGCAATTTTTAAGCAATATAAATCATGCATTAAACAAGTTGGTCCACACAAAACACATCAAAATGTTTTGGGTGGATCTAAAAATAGAACGTATTACACATTCCCATATAATGGTCCTGTGTAGCTGTGAATAGAACGTACTATCGCAATCCTACTTAATAGTCTTGCGTAGTCGTGAGCTTATGGGAGTCCGTAAAGGAGCTCCATGCCACTAGCGGGCAAGTGGGAGAAACCTTTATTTGTTAAAGTGCATTTGACTTTAACTTAAGGGACCACCATAAACCAATATAACATGTATTTCATATCTTTCAAACTTATTGCCCAAAAAGGCGTATTTTCAAAACTTGATTTTATAACCGTAGTATCTCTTCAAAAATCATTTTCACATTCTTTTCATAATTCATTAACAAAATATGTTCATACCAAACACATAACACTTTTTCAAAGCATTCAAGAGTTATAATGTACATTCATAAAATAGTTAAAATCATTTATTTCCATCATTTGGAAGAAAACATTAATGGCCTATTACTTAATTATAAAACTATAACCCACCTTGAAATCCTTGCTTAAACCACACTCAAAGATTCCTCTCCTCTTGATCCTCTTATGTTCCTTGATTCCATTCTTGGTTTCCTTTAACAATAACAAAATCTAAATTCAATAGGAATTCTAATTGAGCAGCTTATATTGCATATTTTACTAAGATAAATTATGAATACTCAAACTCTTCCAAAAGTCCTAACCTTCGGTTCAATTTTCCGTGATCTTCTTTATGATCATGTAAATGAAGAAATTTGATAACACTTTCTTCTAGAAAATTGTTCCTCTTTGTCTTAAGTTTCTAATGACACCAAAATCATTTAATTTGGTTTAGTACTCTAAAAGTTATGCCCTAAACATTTTTGGGTTGTTCTTATACTAAAACAACATTCTATGCTCAACTTCCATCCATAAAGTTAGGTTCTTATAGAACGAATTAAAAGTTTATTTCTTCAAAAAACTTGTATCGCTATGTCTCTAATATACTCCAAGTCAAAAATAACTCCATTTGGATAACTACAAAAAAGTTATGCTCAAACTACCAAAGCATATTCTATGCTAGAAAGTTGGCCACGACAAACTTTTCCAGAGAGGAAAAGTTCGTTTGAAAACTTACAAATTTGCCACGGCGACCCTCGAGTTGACTGTGAAGAACTTTGATGGAAACAAACACAGAAAATACTTTAACTACATTTTCCCAAATTTTCACTTCCAAGATTTCATATATATCCCATCTTAAACCTAAACCATCTCTTTTACTTCATTTTCAACTTCATTTCAACCAAAAATCATTCACAAATACATCATAATCTATCTTTAATCATTAACCCTAAAAGATTAAAACATTTTCATATACCATTGATATGCAACTTCCTATACACATTCAACTTCATTTTCACTTCTAACTATCACTGAACATGGTTCAACCAACAATCAAGAAGGGTTAATGCTTATACTTACTTGTTTGAGCCTCAAGATCTCCCCAAAACCGTAGCTTTCTCTCTTCTATGTTTTCTCCTCTTTCATTCATCATTTTGCTTCTAAAAAATACAACACTAAAATTACTTCTATCACTTATACCTTAAATGTATGAGCAAAGTCTGCTATGCCCTTCCATGTAATGCCTTAGCCTTTTAACCTTTAGTGATCTTCCAATTTTTCCCTTATACATTGTTACTTCTTCCATTTAACTTACACCATACTATACTTTAACTTAATCTTAATTTCTCCATTTAATACTTCTAATTCCATCAATCTAAGCAATAAATCCTCCTAACATTGACATGCTAATTAAACTACAAAAAATGATTTATCTAACAAGACCATAGAATTTAATCAATTCATGCTTAATAATAAAAATTTTATGGCCCAACAGATAACCCCAAAATCGAGAAGCTTCAACACCTCCTTCTTCACAACTTCCATCATTAGAGGATTCATCCTACACTTTGCATCCTCCTCCAACAAAATTTGATGAATGCATATAAAATGACTTATACCTTGGATATATGCAATAGTTTACTCGATGGACTTCTTATGCTCTCTCAATATTCGAAGCAACCTCTGCTCTTGATTTGAAGTCAACTTTGCTGAACTGATAAATGCTAGAGTCTGCTTATCTCCTAATTATTTATACTTTAGATGTGTAGGGAGTGGTTTCAATTCCAATTCTAGCACCTGCACATTAGAAGGTAACAACTTTTGGTGAGTTTTAGGTAGTTGTATAAAAGCCAAATCATACCTTTTTGTAGAGATTTCTAATGAATCCAAAGCAGCTATCATTTCTATAAGCTCTTCTCCCAACTCAACATTAATGTTGGCTTCTACTTTCGTATCCTTAATTAAAACTATTTCCAAATGATCCCTGCGACTTAATTTAACCATTTCTTATACTAAAGGATCAACCACATTAACAAAAAAAACATAATGATCATTAGGAGGATGTTTAATGGCATCAAAAATATTGAAATGAATCACTTCCCCATCAAATTCCATTATGAGGGTGCCCTTACAAACATCTACCTTAGTTTGAGTCGTGTTAAGAAACAGTCTTCCCAACAATGTAGGTATTGGATTATATAAGGTGTCATCATTCATATCCACAACATAAAATTTTGCAGGAAGCGCTAAATTATTTACTTGTACCAAAACATCCCCAACCAAACCATTAGGATATGCATTAGTGCGGTCAACCAGTTGTATGATTACACTAGTTTCTTTTAATATACCCAAATTCAAAGAAGCATAAATCGAATGAGGCATCACATTAGTGGAAGCACCCAAATCCAATATAGCTCTATTGATCATAGTATTACCAATTTTAAAAGGAATGGTAAACATACTTGAATTCTGAAATTTTATAGGCATCTTCTTTCTAAGTACCACCGACACATTCTCACCCAACATGACTTTCTCATCACCCCTCAGTTTCCTCTTATATGTACACAGTTCTTTGAGGTATTTGGCATCCCTTAGTACTTGCTTGATTGCCTTTAGCAAAGGTATATTAACTTCCACATTTTGGAAAGTCTCCAATATCTCTTTGTCCTTCCCCTCCTTGTTTGGTCTTGTCAATCTGCTAGGAAAAGGTGGAGGGTTAGTTTTAATAATATTGGGACTTTCAAAATTTATCTTTGTACTCGATGATGGATTTTTTTCCTTTTCCAATGCCTTCTCAATCTCTTCCTCAGTAGCAATCTTTGATGGGGTTCTCTTGGGACCCTCCATCTCCTTTCTGCCCCTCAAGATATAGCATTGACATTCTTTAGGTTTACCTTAGGTTGGGATGACAATTTTGTGCCACTTTGCGATTTTAGGTGATTGAGCCTCACTGCCATCTGATCCATTTGGTTTTCCAAATTTTATGTGCTTGCTTTTGATACCTAATGAATTTCATGTACACTCTGATTAAGCTGTTGCATACTTTGTTGTAATTGCTGCATATCCTGTTGAAATTGTAGATTGTTAGCAACAAGATTCTTAATAAGTTCTTCTAAAGATGTACTTGAACTGGAAGAAGAAGTTCCATATGTGCCTTGTTGTTTTGGTTGAAATCCTTGTGCTCCTTATGGCTAATTTTGGAAGAAATTTTACTGTCAATTTCCTCCATAACTCAAGTTGGGGTGATCCCTCCAACCTAGGTTATACGTTTGTAAATACGGATTGTATTGATTCAGGAAGTTCCCTCCTGCAATATTCACATACTCCATATTTCTTTCTTGTAATGTTAGGCACTCATCAGATGGATAGGTTGTGGTTGAACATATTCCACACACTTTCACTTGTGCCTATCTAACTGCAATCTATCTTACAAAAGATGTGAGTTCATCTAAATGATATTCAATGGATGAAGTGCTTACCTTGTTTCTTGTCGAACATCGTTGCAAGTTCCAAATTGTTTGGTGTTAGGGGCCATCTGCTTAAGTAATATCTTGGCTTCAATGGGAGTCTTCTTGCAAAGTGCTCCATAGCTCGCCCCATCAACCAAACTACTCTCCATTGGTAACAATCCTTCATAGAAATATTAGATGAGAAGTTGCTCCAGTATGTTGTGGTGCAGACAACTAGCACATAACTTCTTAAACAACTCGCAATATTATAAACAGATTCTCCATTATGTTGATTGATGCCACATATCTCCTTCCAAATACTTGTTGTCTTTGAGGCCAGAAAATATTTCTCTAAGAACAGTCTCTTCATCTCTAACCAAGTATTCATTCTCCCCGTTAATAAATCAAACATCTAATCTTTTGTTGCATCTTTGAGTGAGAACAGGAAGGCTCTAAACATGATCTGCTCATCCGTCACCTCGAGAGGCTTCATGGTCAAACAAACCACATCGAGCTCCTTGAGATGCTTGTGTGCATCCTCAACTACAAGATAATGAAAATTAGGTAATAAATGAATTAATCCAAATTTAACTCAAAGGTAACATGTTTAGCAAAATTAGGAAATGTAATGCCTAGGAGTCTTTGGGTTAAGTCTGGTGCAACCAATTCTCTCAACATTATCAGATTTGATTACTGAAGATGTTTTTACTTCTCTTCTTAACCTCTGTAGTGTAATCTCGATCTTCGGATCAAGTTGCTCAATTTTTCTATGAGGAGATCTGGTTACTACTACACACCAACATTTACAATCTTTTAAAAGTTAACAAATAATAAAAAGGAAACAAATATGTTAAAAAAACATCAGTTAGAATAAGATATGAAAAATTAAACTACCACAGTCCCCACCAACAACACAAAAATTTGACAACCCGTGTCGAGTACGCTGCAAAATTTACCTAACTCTGTACACTAAAATTTGTAGTTAGGGTGAGTCGAGATCGAATCCACAGGGAATGTTCGATGAATTTCGGTAACCAAAGTTAATTGATGCAATGAAAATATAAAAGGCAGGGGGTGGGGGTTTGGATTTTTAGCAATTTACAAATTAAAGTAAAAGTAAGCTATCAAAAATAAATTAAAACAAGCAATAAAAAATGATTAAACTGTCAATATATGTAAGGTTTCGTTTTAGGTTCAATCTTAGCCTAAACACGATCAATCATATTTCATCATCCTAATGTCTTTACAACTCTCTTCGGATTATCGATCTGAGACTAATAGAATACTCTCCTAATCTTAGTTTTTCCTTAAGTTTTATTTAATCAAGAAATGATCATTAATTAAACCTAACTACCAAATAACCTAGGATACAATCTCTAGGTTTAATTTGGTAGTCGCACTATGAAGTGGAAAATGATCAATATAAGCAGTAACCTCAAACATTCGGCTTATCTAAGCTAAATTATGTTGTTCCTAAAAATATTGGACCATTAGATGATACTTACAAATGTCAAAAGTAATTATTACAAATTACCTTTAATGTTTTAAAAATAGGTTTGAAATAAAACAATCAAATAACGTATTAAGATCATTTATGCCAAAACCTAATCAAATTAACACCAACAATATAACAATCTAAAAAGAAATTATAACTTTAAAATGATAATAATAGCTTAACCGTGACTTAGCATCGATATTCCCGTTGAACTGGCATGTGGAAGCTTGCCTTCCATCTTCATTTTTATGCTCCAAGCATTATTCATCTTCTCCATGCTTTGATGGTAACAAAAGTGAAGAAGATAACCTAACACATCTAGTTCTATTCTATTTCATGCGCCCTCTGCTATTCATTGATATGAAAATTAAACCTTATGTCTATGCTACTATTCACGTTCCTTTTCTTTTACTGTGCATTTTGAGTAAAACGTAGACCATGTGTTTAGGCGTTGAATGCAGACGTGTTGTGTGTTGGAGTTATGTAAATATAGTACCCTGGAAATCAAGTATATTTACATGTAGCTTAATCTTCTTCAGTTACAGTTTTGTAATGAAAATATTATTATTAATAAAACAAAAGAGTTTGGTTTTTATGAGCATTATATATCTAGTCATAAGGTAGTGAGATTCTTTTATAAGTAATATACATATACATGGAGATGTATGGGAAACATGTATATTATAAGAATCTAAAATAATGGATTCAAAGTTGAATAATCAAATTGGTTGCTTTTTAGAATGTAGTGTTACAATTTATCTCCATGTAAGTAAAGGAGTTTACTTCAAGGGAATGATGAGTTTCATATCATGATAGTAGTCACCTATTGATAATGGCATTATTAAATGAATTTGTAATCAAGTATGTTTTCAAGAGTAAAGTAGGTCATTACTTTAGTCTTAAAACATACATTTTAACATTTGCTTATTATGGAAAACATACATTTTAACATTTGCTTATTATGGACCACAATCTTGATGAGTGGTGAACTCATATGTGCTTCATTATAATTCTTGATATAATCGAAATGGATTTTTATAGAGTATTAATCCAGTATCTGCATATTGGAATTATTAATTAAAACATGTATTAGGGAATATTCACTTAAATAAAGAATTTATAGTGATATCATCACTTCTAGATGTTTTATAGAGATTGGTGATTAAACTGGCGCCAGGAGTTTGATGGACTAGCTACCCATCAAGTCTTAACACCAAGATGAGATCTT
>JANSVA010034636.1:0-14022 GCA_025504915.1 Erythroxylum reticulatum | reverse complement strand
GATCTCCCATTTTACTTTATATGGTGATTAACACACAAGATCTCATCTTGGTGTTAAGATTTGATGGGTAGCTAGTCCATCGAACTACTAGCACTAGTTTAATCACCAAATCTCCTTAAAACATCTAGAAGTGATGATGGCACTATAAACTCTTTATTTGAGTGAATGTTCCCTGATACATGTTTCAATTGATAATTTCAATATGCAAACACTGGATTAATACTCTGTAAGAATCCATTCTAATCATATCAAGAATCATAATGAAACGCATACGAGTTCACCACTTATCAAGATTGTAGTTCATAACAAGCGAATGCTTAAGTTATATGTTTTAAGATTAAAGTAACGACCCTCTTTATTCTTAAAAACATACTTGATTTCAGATTCATTTAATGGTGCCATTATTGATAGTCAACTACTATCAAGATATGAAACCCATCATTCCCTTGAAGTAAACTCCTTTATTTCCATGGAGATAAATCGTAACACTACAGTCTAGACCATAATCAAGCGACCAACTTGATTATTCAACTGTGAATCAATCAATTTAGATTCTTATAATATACATTTTTCCCATACATCTCTAAGTATATGTATATTACTTACATAAGAATCTTGGTACCTTTTTGACTAGATATATAATGCTCACACAAATAAAACTGTAACTGAAAGAGATAAAGTTACATGTAAATACACTTGCTTTCTAGGGCACTATATTTACATGACTCCAACAGAAAGCTGAGAATATCAATTCCTACGTCACCCAATTGTCTAATAACATGAGTGAGAATCATGCAAGAAGTAGTGGAGCTATCCCCTCCAATACCGTTATGAACCTCAAAAGTTGGAATGCCATAACTCTCTGTATTGGGAAACAAGTGAGGTTTAGAAATCAAGATAAGGGAGAAGATGAGGAGGAGAATGAAAGCAGAGAATTGTCTTCAACAACTGATCGAGTTAAGAGGTCCAAAAATTTAAAGGAAAGATCCCTTTTAGCTGGCAAGGAGTTAAAACAATTGAGGAGTAAGGAAGCAAATTCAGAAAACAACCAGGAATCAAGCAAGCAAGGAGCCCAGGAATCAACCGACAAGGAGGTAAGTCTAAAAGACCTTCCTTTTCCCAATTCATATTTGCTTAGCAAAAGGATGACTGATTGTAAACATGAAAAAGATGTCATTGACTTGTTTGGGAAAGTAGAAGTGAACATCCCTTTACTTGATCTAGTGAAAAGGGTTCCTGCTTACATTAAATATCTTAAGGACTTGTGCACTAACAAAAGAAAGTTTAGACCTAATGAGAGAGTACAAGTCAGCTCAAACGTCTCCACACTTTTCAACCCTTGATCTTTCACCATTTTGTGCATACTAGGAAAAGTTACCATAGAGGAGCCTTGGTAGATCTAGGGGCGGTAATCAATTTGATGACTAAGTCAGTCTATACATCATTAGGAGTTGTGTAGTGATGCAATTGGCTAATAGGTCTCTTAGACATCTAGTGGGGATCATAGAAGACATTTTGGTGCAAGTAAAGGGTTTGGTTTTTCCAGCTGATTTCTATATACTTTATATGTCTTCTGAAGTTGTGTAGGACACTACCTTGATTCTCGGTAGACCCTTCTTAAGGACTGCTAGTACTATAATTAGCATGAAAGAAGATATAATCACCATGGAGGTAGGAGATCAACAAGTGAGTTTTAAAATGTATGAAGCCATGAAACATCCAAATGAGGATTATTCGCTTTTGGGAATAAATATGCTCGATGTTGTTGTTGATGAAACTTGCTCTGATTTTGAATTCAAAGACGATTCCTTTAATTCTGAATTACATTCACTTGATTTTTCTAACTTATGTGAGATTTTAATATCTTCCATTGTAAGTGAGAATCCCCTTCGGGAAAGGTTTTCTGTTGATTTTTGAAGTGATTTCAGCATCACAAAGACTGACATCAATGAGGGCACAGCTGTAAGTATTGTACCTTAACAAAAGTGTCAGATTGAAAGGAGGCAAAAGGAGTTGTCCCAAGCAGTTGCCACCATAGATCAACATGAGGTGGGTTCAACATCTGAAGGAAAGGGAGATTGCAGAGCCAACCATATGGAGTTTAAGCTATCATTGGTTGAAGGAAAGGGTAATAATCTTTTCTCTCTTGAACTACATAAATTGATTCCTTCTATTGTGTAACCTCCTATGATTGAGTTGAAACCCTTACCCCCTAATTTGAAGTATGCCTTTCTTAGATCTAATGAGCAATTACCTGTTATAATTGCCAATACCTTGTCTCACAATGAGGAAGAGAGTCTCCTTGCTGTTTTAAAAGAACATAAAAGGGCTATAGGGTGGAATTTAGCGGATATACCTGAAATTTGCCCAGTTATTTGCACACATAGGATATTATTAAGTGAGGGTTCAAAGTCTGTGAGGCATCCCCAAAGAAGACTGAATCCACTCATCTTAGACGTGGTTAAGAAAGAAATCATAAAATTGTTGAGTGTTGGGATCATACATCCCATTTCTGATAGTGAGTGGGTCAGTCTAATACATATAGTGCTGAAAAAGAGTGGGACAACTGTGATAGAAATGATAAAGATGAGCTTATTCCCACTAGGGTACAAAATTCATAGCGTGTGTGCATAAATTATAGATGATTAATTGACGCCACATGAAAAGATCATTTTCCTCTACCTTTCATTGACCAGATGCTTGAAAGACTTGTACGCAAATCACATTACTATTTTTTAGATGGTTTCTCTGGGTATTTCCAAGTCTTTATTGCACCATAGGACCAAGATAAAAGCACCTTTACATGCCCTTTCGATACCTTTGCATATCGAAGGATGCCTTTTAGTTTATGTAATGCCCCAGGAACTTTCCAGCGTTATGTGATGGCTATTTTCTATGAATTTTTAGAAGAATGCATGGAAGTTTTTATAAACAATTTTACAGTGCATGATGATTCTTTTGATGCTTGTCTATCTAGTCTTGCAAAAGTTTTAAAGAGGTACATTAAGAAGAATTTGATTTTGAATTTTGAAAAATGTCACTTCATGGTCAATGAGGGCATAATGCTAGTTCATTTGATTTCTAGCAACGGGGTTGAAGTCGATAAAGCTGAGACTGAGGTTATATCTTCCTTGCCTTATCTTGCTTCCATTTTAATTGCTCCTGATTGAAATCTGCCTTTTGAGCTTTCATGTGATGCTTCTAATTTTGCCATAGGAGCTATGTTGGGTCAACAGTAGGATAAACTAGAAAAAGTTACCGCCTATGCCTCAAAAACACTAGATCCAGCTCAAATCAACTATACAACAACTGAGAAAGAGCTATTTGCAGTAGTTTGTGCTTTGGAAAAATTTAGGTCATATTTGTTAAACTCCCATATGACCATTTTTACTGATCATGCAGTTGTTCGATATCTCATCAGGAAACTACATCATGCAGTTGTTTGATATCTCATCAGGAAACCACAATTGAAACCTAGATTGATAAGGTGGGCATTGCTTCTCCAAGAATTCGATATTGAGATAAAGGATCGAGCTGGGCTGGCAAACCATGTAGCTGACCATTTGAGTAGGCTACCAAATGATACACAGGGAGTGGACTCTTTAAAACTAACTTACGATTCTTTTCCTGATTCAGATTTATGTGCTTTATTTTTTAATGAACCTTAGTATGCACATATAGTTAATTATCTCATGACTGGACTAACTCCTCCTTTTATGTCTAAGGCACAGGCCCAAAAGCTAAAGAGAGAAGCTAGGCATTACATTTGGGATACTCCTCAATTATGGAGAATGTGCAGTGACTAGGTAATCAGAAAATGCATGCCTAATAAGGAATTTAGTGTTATAATTTTAGCTTGCCATTCAATGGTTTGTGTATATCCTTTTAACTGTCGACTATGTATCAAAATGGAAAGAGGTCGTGCCTACTAGAAAAGACGATGCATAAGCAATTTCCAAATTTCTTAAGTTTAACATTTTTTGTCGATTTGGGATTCCTAAGGATGTGGTTAGTGATAGAAGGACATACTTTTGCAATAGAGTCATTAATAACCTATTTTCCAAATTTAGAGTCACTCACAAAGTCTCCACTACATACCGCCCATAAACCAATGGTCAAGCTGAAATATTGAATCGAGAAGTGAAGCAAGATGGTGAAGCCATCAAAGAAGGATTAGAGCCTACGTCTAGAAGAAGCATCGTAGGCCTATGGGACTGCCTACAAATCCCCAAGAGGAATGTCCCCGTATCATTTAATCTATGGCAAGGCTGGTCATTTACCGGTAGGGTTGGAGTATAAAGCATATTGGGCAATTAAGTGATGCAACATGGACTTGGAATCCTCTGGTATGGAGCAAAAGCTGCAATTGCAAGAATTAAAGGAGTTAACGCTAAAGACATACGAAAATTCACACCTCTACAAGGAGAAAACAAACTTGATGCATGACAAGATTCTTTAGAGGAAGAGCTTCAAGGAAGTGGAAAAAGTTCTCTTATTAAAGGCCCGGTTCTCCTTTAAGCATGGAAAGTTCAACATTTTATGGGATGGGCCATACTTAGTCTCCAAGGTGCACAATTTTGGCATGGTAGAGTTTTTACATGAAGAGACAGGAGCACAACTTAAAGTGAAGGGACATCTATTGAAGCTCTATCATGAGAACCAACACCCTCCGTAATCATTAGGTCATTTCTCCTCCTTCACTTACTACTTACTTTTGCTTTGTGATTGAATATGACATCGTGGATGCATTAGTATTTTGAATAAGTGTGGAGGAGAAACCAACTTAGTAGGACCTAGGGTTAGCTTTCAGTTTATGTAGTTTTAATTCAATAATTCCTCTCCCGTTTTTGTTCACTGTGCTTTTTGGCTTGATGCATGATACATCTTCCATGTTTGAGGAATTTGATGTGATTGATTAGGTTTCACTTTATTTTCTGATGCCTAAAGGCTTTCAATATGAATTCTAATTGAACTGAGTATCCAGTTTGAGTCTTCTGTATATTTGGAAGTCAAGTTTTTCACTTCTATTTTTGTTTGTTTTCTTTTTGGATAACTTTCGCCATGGCATGAAGTCTTTGTCGCCGCGGCGAACTTACCTTGTTTTCCTTCATGTTGCTCTCGAGAAAATTTCGCTGTGGCGTGGATTCCATATCGTCACAGTGAAAGTTCCTTAAAATCTCTAAGGTAAATTCGTCGCGGCGTGAACTTATCCTGTCGCCACGGCGAATAACCTCGAGTAACCTTTGCCGCATCCTAAAGTCTGCGTCGCCGCAGTGAATAAACCTTATTTATTTATTTTCCTCTTGGTTTTATTTCTTTGTGGTGTGCATTTCACGTCACCACAGCAAACTTCCCAGAATTCTTCCCTATTCCTTTTGGGTTAATTTTGCTACGGTGTGAGTTTATGTCACCGTGGTGAAACATTGCTATTTCACTAGATTTTGCAACTAAGGTTAAATTCGTCGAGATGCAAGTTCAATCTGCACAAAATGAACGTGGTGAAATTACCCTTCCACCCTTATTTTCTCTTAACCCTTCATCTTCCGTCTATCCTTTTTTGTAATTTTTGGCCTAAAACCTTTATAAACCCCCCGACCCCCCTCCTCTCTGTCTCTTCTTCTCTTTGTTTGCTACGGTGATCTCCAACGTTCCATCTTCTCCGACTCTTCTCGCAATTTTCTCCTCCCTTTTCGTAAGTTTTCCCCTGTTTTCCTTATTTCTTCTTAGCTTATGTATTGTTTAAGGTAGGTTAAGTTTATTATTTAGTTCTCTTTTTCCATTTTCCATTTTAGTTTCATTTTATTTAGGATAGTTGTTTTAATCCTTTGTTTATATTCTATTTCCATATGAATTTTTGTAGAACAATGCCTCGTGTTAAGATTCTAACCCGTACTAACCCCATTACCCCTTCTAGTCCACGTAGTGATTCCAATTCTTTAGATAGTGATAGTTTCACTTTTGTCGATCGAAAAAGTAGACACTAGGCCATTCATTAAAGAGCGACCTTTCCTTTTAGCTCCACCCGACAATCCCTTTGTCCAACAACTAGTCAACTCTCAACTTACGGGATTAGTCCAACCCTAGAATTAAGGCAACGATAAATTCATTTGCCATTTCTATACATATGCCCAATTCCATAACAACATGGAACATAATTTCCATGGTGTTAAAGCCCACAATGCATTCACCACAGCTAGCATTCGCTACCATTACAACCTTCCTCCTATTCTCTGTTTCCATTATGACCAGCTGATCCACAATTACCCCTCGGACAATGTAACTCACACCCTCTATCTAGAGGGCATTGAATGGCATCAGCCGAGGTACTACCAATTGTACCTTTAGAGATCTGATCTCTGACCCACAACTTGTCCTTAGCTCCATCTTGTATGTAACAATATCATTCTGACCACCCATCTTTCCTACATCACAAAACAACAAGCCCTCCACGTCTACCTTCTCATGACTGGTTGCCTAGTCGATATAGTACCATTGCCTCCGCTTTATATGACTCCATCACCACTGCAAAATTCACCAGCGCCATCACCATTCCACATCTTATTGCTGATATATTCTGGGCCCACAATGTCCTAAAATTCAATAATGATAGCTATTTCAACCCGGCCCCTCTTTTTAGATACACCTGACTCAAACAACCCACCATCCACCCACCCCAACCCTCCACTCAGGTTCTTGATGTTGGTACAATCTCTACAACTGTGGTACCAGATGAGGACGATTCTCCAACTCCGGACCCTCCTGAACTCGTGACCTTACAGACCTTCGCTGGCCGAGTCGATGACCTTTGGCAAATCTCGTACTCTCCAGGACACCCTCCTTTAAGAGATAGCTAGGTCAGATAGAGATAAGTGGTATCGTTGGCGGATGGATGCATTGCTCGTCGAGCACCTTCACTTCTAGCAGCCATCTGATGAAGATGACCCCCCTTGAGGGGTGCTGGCATATCGGGAGCAGGTCCCTTTAGCTTTAAGGATGATCATCCTATGGAGTAGCTCGAGCTGCTTGTTCTTGTGATTTCCTTAGTTTTGTTTTAGTTTTTAGTTTGTCGGATAATCAGTTACATTTTTGTCATGTACAAACTTAATGGTCAGTTATTTATATAATTCTCTTGTACTTTTCCAATGTGTTGTTCTTGAGTAGCCTTCCACTTCCCTTTCAATGCATAATTGTTTTAATTGTTCTTCACATTGAGGATAATATGATGTTTAAGTGTGGGGGAGGTTGTTCTAATTTCCAATTCTTGTTTATGCATCATTTTTGGCCATTTAAACACTTGTGCAAGTCATTTATGCATCATATACAAATTTTTAGACTTGGTAATTGAGGAAAATTATACGTTTAAAGTGTTTTTGACATTTTTTGCTACGACGATGTTGCGAAATTGATGCTTTGCCACAGCGACGCTATCCTCCTTAAAGAAACTGTTTTAAAACTTCCTCATTTCAATAATTCTCCCTAATTAGATTCTTTTCACTCTTGTATCTTGAAGATTTTATAAATTTCAAATTGGTCCTTGTGTTTTTGAAAACACCATCTATGTTTTTAAATGATAATTGATTTTGGCTAATTTCGTTTTCGATGTTTTCACGAGAAGCAAGTGAGGGTATGCTAAGGAAGTAGCATTATGCGTTTTTAAACCTTGAGATTGCTTAATTAAGATACTACCCTTGTTGGAAGGATATTTGGGCCTGAATTCTTTCAATTTGTGTGTATCTGCTTAATTTCATATCTATCTAGAACTTGTTTTAATTCTTGATCAAAGCTTGATGAACTAAAATTTTGTTAATATGATAGAGGCATTTCTTTCCAAACCCTAATTACCCAAACACTTAACCTTTGCTAGCCCCTTTGAGCCTTCTTTTGAGTGCATGCATATTTCACAATTATTATGAGTATCTCATCTCTATTTTGAGCTGATGTCTAAAAAATAAAACAAAATAGGGGGTTTCTATACAAAAGAAAAGAAAGAAAAACAGTTCCAAAACTGTAAAAAATGTAAAAAAAACAAAAAAAGGAAGCAAAAAGTAGAAATATTCCTCAAAAGAGAAATGTAATAAAAATATATTCAATTATGTTTATTTTTGTAAATATTTTCTTACTTAGAGTTTGTTTCATCAGATAAGTAATTGTGGTGCATGTACTCATTTTTCCTTGTTCCATTCAATCCATTTCATTTAGCCTTCTGTACATTACAACCTTGAAAAGTCCTCTTAATTTTTGAAATTATAGTTCTTGTGGTGGAGAGGTAGAATTGTCACAAGCTTATGGAAGAGAATGAACTAAGCAGATTGCAGAGTGAAACAAGTTAACTTAAAAGAAATCTCTTTTACCCAATCTCTTGGATTAAATGCTTATAGTGTTTATTTTCTTCGTGGTCTTTCAGTTTGCTTGGGTTGAATTTTTAGGAAGTGACTTAACTGCTTCTCTACTCTCATTTTTAAGCATGTTGAAATTTTCTTTTGCACTTGTGTCTCTTTGACTTTTATAAACTTTGTCCAGGAGTACAAAAGAGAATTTGATTGAACCCAAGTTTCTTATATCAATTGGTGACATTTTCATGGTTTTTATTACACTTCTTGGCTCTTATTTTCAAATTTTATGCTTAATTTGACTCTTGAATGTTTGCCTTTATTTTATGTAGTTTGAGAGTAAAATTGTCACAAATAATTAGTAATTACGCTAAATTAATTTTCTAGAACAACTGATACTGCAAACTATCATTTTTTTATTATAGGAGACTCAAGAGGTAGAGCCAAGGAGTGAAAGGCTAATGATGAAAAGTCAACAAGTCAATAGGGAAATAGGAAAGTTTGCCGCAGCGACGTTGATGTTTTGCCATAGCGAAGAATGAAGAATTACCACAGAGACCCTTTAGGAAAAGTTCGCGGCGGCGAAAGTTGAAGATGAGTTAATAAATCTTTCGAGAAAAGTTCGTCGCGACGATGCATCTCCTCGTCGCAGTGAAACCTTCGAACTGACGCTAACCTAGATGATTTTTCACAAAATAACCGATTGTATAACCCGATCCTTCAACCTGATTTGTGAAAATTACCCATTTTAGGTTAAGTGACAACAGGAGAAGTGGCCGACATACTACACTCACACTCTCTATCATCTTTCTCTCATCTCCATTAATGCACACCTTCGTTCTCTCTTCTGCACCATCTTTCGTCCATTTTTCCACCATCAGTTGTTATCAGGGATATATCTAGTGGGTTCTCAGTGGTGAAATCTCTTGGAGCTATGCTTGGCTTGAGATCCTGACTGCGCGTCGTTACGCTAGTCAAAATAAAATAACTAGGCTACTACTATAACAGTGGCGAGTCTAGGTCGATCCCACAGAGAGTGTATGTAAAATTTATGAAATGAAATTAACCGGTGTTTAGGAAAAAGGAGAGTTTGGGATTTTTCAAAGAAGAAAATAAAATGAAACTAACTAATAAAAACAAATTAAAGAAAACATGTAAAAAATAATAAAAGTAGGGAATTCAATAAGGACCCAATTCTTTGGTTCAATCTCGGCCTACACCCTAATTAAGCATATTTTATTGATTTTTTTTCTTAAACCTCTCCTAGCAACTATTAATCATGGGTTAATAATTAACCGATTTTTCCCTTAGGTTTTGTTTAATCAAGATACAATCGTTAATTAAACCTAACCATCGAACAACATAGGATACAATCTCTAAATTTAATTAGGCAGTAGCATTACAAATTAGGAAAACTGATTAATCAAAGCAACAACTACATACGATGTGTCATTTAACCTAGGTCATCTTATCCCTAATGATTACGAATCATTAATCGCTACACATGAATTTCAACATAACAATTACGGATTATATTGAAATTCTAGCAATGGGTTTGAAATTAGCGATTCAATGAACGGATTAAAATCATCAATTCACAATACCCAACGGGTTCATACATAAATAACCGAACAATAATAGAAATCCAATTATCCATACAAAAACCTAAAAAATCAACATATGATAACACAATCAATTCCTAATGAGAGAAAGAAACAACAAAATAAAAAATACTTAACCCGAGTCATTGGCATCGATATCACCTCCGAACCGGCGTCGAGATGTCTAGCCCTTCATGGGTCTTTTCTAGAAAAATGTTTCAGCCCCCATGACCCAGCAATCCTCTCTTTTTATTGTAGCCTCATGCACTATTCAATGATGGGACGAATAAGGTTTATTCGTCCCTCACTACTGCTCACGACTCTCCAATGCTGCATCAACTTCTCCAAGCCGCAGCCACAAGCTGTGGCTCCCTTCTTCACTGCACTACTGGGTCACGTCTCCACTATTTTTTCCCTCTACTGTTGCTTTTTTTTCTTGTTCCTGTGGCTTTGATAAGACAAACAAACTTGCTCTCCTCTTTTAAATCCTTCTATGTTGTAGCTTCTGCCTGTGTGTTTTTTAATGAAACGCACGCTATACTTTTAGAATCCTGCATTTAACGCAGCTACTATCAGCATTAAACAGATGTGGTCTGTGTGAAACATAGACGTCTTCTACGTTGTTCTCCTGCAGTGCGTTTCCTTCATTTACATTGTTGTTTTGTCTCTTTCGATTTCCTTTGGCTTCTTTCCACTTTTCTTGTCTTTTTTTTAATGAAGACAAACAAAAATAAATGTTCGGAAAATAACTCATATGTGATGCATTCGACTCACTTTAATTCCTTTGCTTCTAAATTATACCTAAAATCATATATGAATTAAAGTGAGTATCTTAAGCTTTTTCATGTCAATAATTGCTAAGTTTAAATGATTAAATATATCAACAATTAAACATATATCAATTTCCCCCACACTTAACTTTTGTCCGTCCTCGAGCAAAATATCCAAATTAAGCTCATTGTCCCAAAACGTTGACTCAATTTCCATATTTTTCCAAGACTATATAATCATAAGAAAAGAAGAGTGACTTTTGAAAATCATAGGAAGATGTCAAAATTCTAAGCTTTTACTCACAATCAATCAGCATTCAATATCTTCAAAATTTGAGCAATCTAATGGTAGACTCAGAAAATGTGTTTAACTAAAATATATCCACGGGTACACCCTACACCATTCATGATCATGACAATCCACAACTTTACATATTATTTTATTTCTCCACCACCATTGTTCACATGCAAAATCGCAAATCAAAAGACTTTTTAGGGTTGTAAAATCATGTATTTCGGTCAAGTAGCATGAAAGTCAACAAAGTTAGTGAAACAAAGCAACACTCGTCAAAAACTAGGTATCGTCAACTATGACAAATGCAACATTTATATTTCACAACCCCATTCAGCTCTCACATACTAACCACATGAAGCATAAACTAATCTGAAGGAATCACTCATACAATTTATGCTAATGAAATCACAAGAGTGAACCTTCCAAGCGAACCTCTACCTCATATTCAACATGCTCAAATAACACATTCATTACAACTCTAGGAAGATGCATAAACCATGAACAACTTTTCAACATATATGCAATTCCTCCTTGATACATTTATTTATTTTTAAATCATTCTTTTTTTCTTTTCTATTTTTCTTTTCTTTCTTTCTTTTCTATTTTTCTTTTCTTTCTTTTCCTAATAAAAAATAAAATAAACTACATCAACATGGGAATTTCAATGATAAGATATAAAATAACATCCCAATATTATAACCAACCCTCACATATATACACTCCCACACTTAGAATTTTG
Source organism: Erythroxylum reticulatum (assembly GCA_025504915.1). Classification (NCBI taxonomy): domain Eukaryota; kingdom Viridiplantae; phylum Streptophyta; class Magnoliopsida; order Malpighiales; family Erythroxylaceae; genus Erythroxylum; species Erythroxylum reticulatum. The sequence continues at coordinate 2,287 of JANSVA010034636.1, read as the reverse complement.
TACATCCACAAACTCAATAGTCACAGATGTTCCACTAGCTTTATGACTTGGGTAGGATATTTAGTTAAGTTAAAAAGCATAAAATGTGGTTTATACAAAAAGAAAGACTAAAGCTCAAAAGGGTTTATCAAGGGAAAAATCATGTCAATAGGATAGGTTATTTAGCTAAGTTAGTTCGTGAAAAACAAAGAATGCCTAATCATATCCATTTTAATGCATGTGATAAAAATGTGGTCTCGAATAGAAATTCAATGCAAAATCGAGATATACATGTCATGAAGGTCACACATTATCAAAAAGCAATGAGACTGATATCAATGTGGCAGTCAAATAAAGCTCAAAATCTCACCGGCTTGGTCTACCATTAGTCAATACTCTTCTAAAGATAATGCATATCAACCAATCACAAGAGCAAAAGTACATACTAAAGTTTTTACGAAATTCTTTGATCAATCCACACTCTAATCATGATTATATAATCCTAGAAGCAATAAAAAATGAGAAAATGTTTGTTTTATTTGTTTTATTCTTTCTCTCATTTTGATTGAAAACATAAAAAAAGTAAAACAAACAAATTTATAAACACACATGCATATAAAAAGTAATGCAGAAATGTAAAAGAAAAGAAATTTACTTCCTTTAGGCTGCCTCCTAAGAAGCGCCTTTGTTTAGGGTCGCTGACTCGACTCCTTCTCCTCACGTGACAAAATTGTGATCTTTGGTTATTACAGTTAGTGCCACTTCCACATGATGTAGTTCCGGATAGGGCCTTAATTGATCATCATCCTCATTCAGCCTCTTCCCTATCCTTAGATTCTCAATCTTGACTAAATCCATACACTCTGGAAATATTTCGAACGTCTCTTCACCTTTTTTTTCATCATTTAACTCCTCCAATCTGTTATGTAAAGGTAAAGAGTTAGTTTCCAGTATAATCATGGACTTAATACTTACCTCCGAGCTAAAAGATGAGTCCATTTTGGATTTGAGCCCCTTCTCCACTTCTTCGACACAAACAATTCATTGAGGGTTGACCTCAAAATTCTCAAGCTCCTAATCATTTTTCAATGTTTCCACACAAACTTCAATTGCGTACACCTCGGGTTGATACGGCTACTTCTCTTTGCTTTGCGATTCTAAGCGATCAAGACTTATTGCCATTTAATCCATTAGGTGTTTTATCCTCTTTTGGCTTGCTTTTGCCTCTTTTCGGAATTCTTGCAACTGTTGTTGCATATCCTATTGAAATTTTAAAGTGTTAGCAACTAGATTCTTAACAAGTTCTTTTAAAGATGTACCTGAATCGTGTTGGCTATTCGAATCTTGGGCATTAGATCATATGTTTTTCGGAAATTGCCCTCCATCCTTTTGGAATTGTAAAGTATTCTCCTACAATTGAAAAATCATCTCTTCCAGAGATGGACTGGAGTCGTGATAGGAAGCTTCTGATCTATACGAGAATTTTTGTGCGTCCTACAAACTGTCATGGAAGCAATTTTGATGATTATTCCATCCATAACAAAAGTTAGGTTGATCAGTCCAAACATTGTTATAGGATTGAGAATATAAGTCACAAAAGAAATTACTTGCATCTATATCAATTTTTTTTAAACACGAAACAAGAAAATGAAAAGATAACAAAATAAAAGAAAAGAAATCACTTACGAACAAATATATACAAAACACCAATTAAATCACAAACTAAAACTAAAACACTGCACTCCTCGGTAAAGGCATCAAATTTTGACCACTCGTCATTACGCTAGTCAAAATAAAATAACTAGACTACTACTATAGAAGTGGTGAGTCTAGGTCAATCTCACAGAGAGTATGTGTAAAGTTTATGGAATGAAATTAACTAGTGTTTAGGAAAAAGGAGGTTTTAGATTTTTCAAAGAAGAAAATAAAATGAAACTAACTAATAAAAATGAATTAAAGAAAACATGCAAAAATAATAAAAGTGAGGAATTTGGTAGGGACCCGGTTCTTTAGTTCAATCTCAGCCTACACCCCTAGTTAAACATATTCTATTGATTTGTTTTTCTCAAAACCTCTCCTAGCAACTATTAATCGTGGGTTAATAATTAACCCAAAATCCCTTAGGTTTTGTTTAATCAAGATATGATCGTTAATTAAACCTAACCATCGAACAACCTAGGATATGATCTCTAGATTTAATTAGGTAGTAGCGTTACAAATTAAGAAAACTGATTAATCAAGGCAATAACCACATACGATGTGTCATTTAACCTAGGTCATGTTATCCCTAATGATTACGAATCATTAA
>JANSVA010034625.1:0-14023 GCA_025504915.1 Erythroxylum reticulatum | reverse complement strand
GTGTTCATCCTTATGTGGATACTGGTAGAGGACATTCGCGCATTGAAGTGTCTACGAATTTGAGAAAGAAAATCCACATCAAAAGGTATTTTTCATACATGCTATAGTTTTTGGTTATACTTATTGTTGTTTTATGGTCTTTTCCGCTGCGTATTAAGAATACTTGGGCCATAGGCGATCTAACACTATTTACTCCTTTAGAGAATAGTATAATACACACTCATATCTTCGATACAAACTCATATCTTCGATCATATATTGCATTATATACTTAGTCACACAACTCAGACTATAAGATACATGTTTCAACATTATATTGTTTACTTTGAGTGTCTAGAAAAGAACATGTCCTAAAAACAATCATTTGGTAAGTAATACTTAGGTTGTGACTCTTAATAACTATATTTTTATTTTTTAACTATCTTTATTATGAATAAATCATCTTATAAGATTATTAGTTCAATTATAGCTGGATGATTTATATTGATATGTCTCTTATGTAGGGTTAGTTGTAATGAAACTAATATGAAATTATTAGGCGTTCCATCGTGTTTGTTAGGTTTTCATTTCTTTAGTCATTATTTTCGAGCCTTTGCATATCATGATACATTAAGTAACTTGCTATACATTTCATCTTATGTATTTAGACTATGTATGGAAAGGAAAAATGTGATGTAGTGAGTGTTAAAGAGATAAATACCATAGAACTTAAAACTTTGATATAGTATCATAAATTATGATCTTATAGGGTTGTATGGGAGAAAATAAAAAATAATACTTTTTTTCTTCAAAGAAAACATAATACTTTTAGACTTATGTTATTGGAATGACTCTAGCAAGTTTCACTACATCATGAACTTCATTGTTTAATGGAGAGAACTATAATGTTTAGGAAATCAAGATAAAGGCTTATTTTAGGGTCTTTGATCTTTGGGATTTGGTTGATATAAAGGATGCTCCACCTTAACATTCCTACGGTCTAATAATAAATCAACCAAAGATTCCTAATTAAGAAAAAAAGTTAAAAGATATAAGTTTTTGACTAATATATATGTATTGTTTTAACGACAATCTTTTTCTAGATTATAACTTGTGATATTTATAAGGAGGCTTTGTAACAGCCCAGACCACCCGCTTGCAGATATTGTTTGCTTTGGGCCTCAGCATCTCGGGCCTCGCACCTTTATGGTTTTGTTCCCCCCTAAGCCTACTCCCGGCTTCCACGGGAAAAACACGTCTGCAAGGGAGAGGTTTCCACATCCTTATAAGGTATGCTTCATTCTCCTCTCTAGTCGATATGGGATACCCCTAAGTATTGATACCAAATATAACAGCCCAGACCACCCGCTTGCAGATATTGTCCACTTTGGGCCTCGACCTCTTGGGTCTCACGCCCTTATGGTTTTGTTCCTCCTCGAAGTTTACTCCCGGCGTCCACGGAGAAAATACATCTACAAAGGAGAGGTTTTCACATTCTTATAAGGCATGCTTCGTTCTCCTCTCCAGCCGATATGGGATACCCCTAAATATCCACCCCCTAAGAGGCCCAGTGTCTGCGTTGACATACCACTCGGGTATTGGATTTGATACCAAATGTAATAGGCCAGACCACCCGGCTGCAGATATTATCCGCTTTAGACCTCGACCTCTCGAGTCTTATGCCCTTATGGTTTTGTTCCTTCCCGAAGCCTACTCTCGGCTTCCATAGGGGAAATGCGTCTATAAGGGAGAGGTTTCCACTTCTTTATAAGGCATGCTTCGTTCTTCTCTCCAGCCGATATGGGATACCCCTAAGTATCCACCCCTTTAAGAGACCCAAAGCAGACAATATCTGTAAGCAGGTGGCCTGGGCTGTTAAATTTGGTATCAAAGCCAGCACTCGAGTAGTATGCCAGCGCGGACGTTGAGCCTCCTAAGGGGGGTGGATATTTAGGGTTATCTCATATCGGTTGGAGAGGAGAACAAAGTATGCCTTATAAGGATGTGGAAACCTCTCCCTTGTAGACATGTTTTCCCCATGGAAGCCGGGAGTAGGCTTCAGAGAGAATCAAAATCGTGAGGGCGTGAGGCCCGAGAGGCTGAGGCTCAAAGTGGACAATATTTGCAAGCGAGTGGTCTAGACTGTTACAGGCCTTTGACAAGATTAAAGAGAAATTTTAATAGCTTGAAAGAATAAAGCAACCTAAAACTTTTTCAATTTTTATAGGGAATTTGAGCTATTAAAGATGGGTAAATGTGAAACTATAAGAGAGTACAGAAACAAACTTATGAAAGTTATGAATCAATTTAGGATACTTAGGGAATTTTTTTAAGGATAAAAGAATAATTAGCAAGGTCTTATTAGTAGGCATGAAAAAATTCAACTTGGTAGAGCATGAAGTTCAAAACAAAAGGAGAGTGTTAAATTAAGAAAAACATATTAAAGGGGCCTTCAAGGTGAATATCAAACCTAATTAAGCCAATAAAGTAAAGGAGAATGAAAGAAGAAACGTTAAAAAAAAAACTAAAGAAAGAAAAGAGGTCTACATGTTAAAAGGGAAAAGGAAGGGAATTTTAAACCTTGTCTTTATTACAAAAGGATAAATCATATGATTAATTATTCTTAATTTAGGCCGAATGTAAATTGTTAGCTTATAATAAAAAAGGGACATATTGAAAAGGCATACACTAGAAAAGAAAAAAAATAACTAAAAAATCTAAGATAACTTTAGAATAGGATCAAGAAGCTAAAGCAAATATTTTAATTACGATTTTTTATCTGCTTAAACGAATAATTATTTAGAGCTTGTGAATTTTGGTTATATATTCTATATGGCTTATGATGGGGGTCCTCTTTCAAAGTTTTTGATAAGTGCATCTAAGGAGAAGTCAAAGTAGGAAATGTTGCTCCTTTAGAGTTAAAAAGAGGAGGATACACTTTAATAGATATTAATGTAATAACTTATATAAGTGGTATCTTTAAACAAGGTAGGCAATATGGTGCTTCTCTTTCTCTCTGGAACTACTTGGCTCGCCTTCTTGCTATTTGCTTAATATTGATCACTGTTTATTTAAGTAATTAACCTCCCTCCCATTTTCTCAACCTACTACTTCTAATTCTTTTTGCTCCTACTGGAACTCCTTTTGCCAAAATTTACCTTTTCATTCTAGTCACTTGAATAGCTATCCTACTTCCCTACTGAAAATGGCTCTAACACTATATTCCCTACTGGAAATGGCTCTAACAGTGTATTCCCTCCTATGGAAATATTGAAGTATGGTGTAAGTAGATGGAGGAACTCCCTGGTAGGCTCATTTATGGATAAAAGACCACCTTTCCCCATTATGAAAAATTAGGTATACACAAAATGGGGAAGTCATGGCTTTATAAAGGTCCTGATAAATCTAGAAGATTTTTACATATTGACCTTTCATTTGAGATGGATGCTATCAAAATATTGGAATTAGAAACTTGGCATTGCCAAAGGAAACAACTAATCTTGTAAGTTAGAAAACCTAAATTGGAACTTGGCATAAGCAATTAAGAAAATTTCCATAACATCCCACTTGAATGATTGAGCACAATGGGGCTTAGCAATTTGGCAAGCTCCATTGGCAAAACTCCACGTTTGGATAAGAATATAGCTAAATTAGTAAAGACTGGGTATGCAAAGGTATATATGGATGCAAAGATTAAATGAATGGGGAAACGTTATTGAGTCAATAATATCAATTTCTTACCAATGGAAGCGAGAGCAAAAAAATAAAACTAAGCAGAGACCGATATAGAAAAAATTCCAAGGATACTGAAAATAATTAACTAACCAAAGAAGTAAATAAAGAATAAGAAGAAGAAACAAGAATTGGAAATGAGTTGCAAGAGCAACGCAAGAAGAGAAAAAGCATAAAGTAGTGACACAACTCCTTCATTGAGCCCTGATCATCTTGATATGGACAACTGAAAAGAAGATAAGGGTAAGATTTACTCTCAAGGAGAAACAAAAAATATTAAAGAGAAAGGAAAAACCATAGAAGAATATATTTAAGAGGCAGTGGAAATTATAGGTCATTTAACACATGTTACAAGGAGATCTAGAAGAAAAAAAAAAAGGAATCAGTCTCTTATATCTAATCAATGACAATATTAGCACGAAATGTAAAGGGGAAAATCAACCCAACAAGCAACTTGAAAGAAAGGATTACCTAAATTCAATAAAGCCTAGCATATATAACCTTTTGGAGAGTAAAATGAGAACTCTAAAGTTCATTAAAAAAGGATGGGGTGTATACTAATTATAAGGTGCACTTCAATAAGGGAATAATTTTGGCTTTTAACCCTAATCTGGTTAACACTCAATCTTCTATAATCAACTTATAAGCAATCCACCCAAGGGTAATTCTAAAGGAGTCGAATCAAAAGTTATATATTAGATTTATTTATTCTCTCAACAGTAACTTTCAAAGAGCTAATTTATGGTAAGTTCTAGTTCAAATTGCAAAAAATACAAACACAAATGTACCCTGGTTGTTACTAGGAGATTTCAAAAGTTCACTATACTATTCTAAAACCCAAGGGAGTATGAGAAGCATATGCCCTTGTAAAGAATTCCAAACATGCATCTATAAGTTAGAATTATAGACTTGAGAGGTCTATAAGATTTATTCACTTAGACAAACAATCAATAAGGGAAATGGCTACTGAGAAAGAAGCTAGATAGAGCCTTAGTGAACCATGAGTGATTAACTCATTTTCAAAACTCAGAAGCAAACTTTAAAGCCTCTTTAATCTCTAGTCACTGCGCCATAAAGGTTCTAAACCTTAACAATATACTAAGAAGGATTTCTCTATTTAGATTCTTTAACTACTTATCTAAATATGAAGGGTACGAAAAAGTAGTGTAGCAAGGATCTTTAGTAAATGTAGAGGGGTATGAACAATTCAAATGTTTCAAAAAAGTGAGCATCATAAAAAAAGCCTTAAAAGACCTGCATTCTAAAATCTCCTCTAATCATAACATAGAAATCAAGGCTACTAAGGACCCACAATTGTAATTAAACCTTAATTGAATTATAGAATTTCCAATTTCTCAATTAACAAAAGACCCACAATTGAAATTAAATTTTAAGCGCTCTCATAAACAATCTGGTCTCACACGGGATCTCTCTCTATATAATAATAGAATAGATTGATTATGTGGCCAATTAGATTACCTAACTCTCATTAACTCGATCTAATCATTTTTATCCAATTCACCCTCTTAATTTATTACTGAAATATGCAATTACCACAATCAATCACAACATCCAATCAAAATAACATAATAATAAATAAATTAACCTTAAATCAAGGTCAAATCCTGAAGGAAAGTTAAAAAATCTTAATCAAACCCATATCTATACATATATTCATATTCAAAGAAATGAACAATAAGATGAAAAAAATATGAGGTAGAATGGGGATTCGGACTCCTCGGTAGAGCAGTAGCTGCGAAGACCTGCTCCTTTCTCCTCTTTCTCTACTCTCTCTCTCTCTTCTTTCTCTCTTCTTGAGGGTTTTCCCAAATGGAAGAAGTGGGAGCTCCATTAGGGTTACATCTATAAATCTTATATAGTATTTCCAATTAGGGCAACGCTAGGGTCTTTTCTAGGTCTGAAAGGTCCAAAAAATCCCTCTAAAACTGAAGTCAGGGCTGTTGTTTGCACATCTATCACGCAGGACATGATCATGAACCTTAATGGTGATCATTGATAGGATTTTTTTGCTTCTATCACGAGTGTGACCCATAACGCAACGATGGTGGCTCCCTTTATAAGCTTCTGTCACAATCGTAGCATATTCCCAATAGTTGTAGCTCTTTGCTCTTGCTTGTGCCACGACCTTGGGTTATCTCCTCAGTCTTCTTTGAATCTCCTCCAGTTACCCTGAAACATAATAAGTATAAATTGCATCATGTTTTAGGGCATAGTTTGATATGTGTTTAGTAGTTAATTTGATCATTAAGTATGTGTTTCGGTTAGAATTGTGTTAGTTTGTTAATTATTTGTGTTTTAAGTGTTTTATAGGTTAGGACAAGCTTTTAAGCTTAAATATTATGTTTTTGAGGTACCTTGATATGTTTGATGTTGTGTCAGGGTCAATATTAAAGAATGGAGGAGTTTTGAAGGGAACCTGGGCTACAACACAAGCCCACCATCATGGTAGGCAAGCCATGAACGTGACAAAAGCATCAAGATTGGCCCACAATTATGGTCTACATGCCACAATCGTGATAGAGAGCTTACTCAAGGGCCACGATCGTGTCATATAGGCTATGGTCGAGGCCAGTGTAGGGACAAACATAGGGACACTTTCAGACTTAAGTTTTTGAGGAATTTTTGGCCTTTTCAGATGCCAAAAAAGACCCTAGGTTACCCTAAATAGAAAACACTATAAGGAGAACAAGTGGTGAACAAAAAAAGGGAGTCTTTGGCCACACTTGAAACCTTAAAAAGGGAATACTGAGAGAGAGAAAGAAGAAGGAAGAGGAAGAAGGAGGAAGTCCCAGATTAGGAGGCTTTTCGACACTGTTGCCTTCCCAGATCGTCCATTATAAGATTCTATTTCCTTTTCGTTTCAATTTTATTCATATATAAAGTTGGGATGGATTGTACAATGATAGATGGTAGAATGACGATGATTTTCTAACTCTCCTTCGGGATTTTATTTTAATTTAATGTTATCCAAGTTAATTTTGTGTTATTTGAATTGGGTTTTGTGTTTTGTTACATTTGTTGCATAATTTAGTAATAAACTGATAGGTTGAATAGATAAAAAGTGATTGGATCAGATTAATGAGCATTCGATGATTCAATAAAACTCCTAACTAATCATATCAATAATTGTGTAAAGAGAGATATCGTGTGAGACTCGATAGTTTATTAGAGTGCTTTAGATTTAATTAAGGTTATGAGTCTTTTATTAATTGAAAGATTACAAATTTCATAATCCAATTAGGCTTTATAAATTAGTGTTTAATGGTTATAACTCGCGAGAGAGTATTAAACCCTAGGAACATTTAGAACCGATACCTCATTAACACATAATCAGTTAGGTTAGCATTAATGATAGGTAAAATCCCATTTCTTATAACTTGGAAAATTCTTTGGTTGATTTCCATTGTAATTGCTTGTTGCTCAATTGTTAATTCCTTCGTGTTTAACTTCTGATTTAATTGGTTGAATTCAATTCTTGTATTTGCTTCCATGGCATTGTTTATTTCCAATTTCATAACTTTTCAACCTTATATTTTTTTTTAGCATTTAGATTATTCTCCCTCCTTGTGGGATCAACACCTTTAAGACTACGATAGGAATCATGCACTTGTGGAATATTGAGGGTTTATAATATTAAAACTTACCTCGATCAAGTTTTTGACATCATTACTAGGGATGTGTAGAATTAGTTTATTTCTAGTAGTCTAAGGTGTTTCACTATCTTTTATGATTGTGGTACCCAATCACAAGAAGGAAAAAAAGTGTAGGATGTTTGTTCAAAAGTCAAAAACACACTGATTTGGACATCACAAGGCAGCAATGAAGAATCAAGAAATTAGATATCACGAAGAGATTAAAAGAACGATCATAGAGGATGTATTTTATAGGGAGCAAAGGACTTTTGTAGATTTCAATGAGTCCCAATTTAATTACGGAAATCATTATCCTTATATGAACACGTACACTTCGACGTGGCAGAACCACCTAAATTTCTATTGGTATAATAATGTAAATACTCACATGGGACATCAAGACCTAGTAGGGTTTCAAAAAGATGAGTCCTATTTATGGGATTCTAAATTGGACAAAATCATAGATAAGCTAACAGATATGGAAGACACCCTGAAGAGACTAGAAGAGCAATTTGATCAAGTAATGGAAAATCATGGCTCTTTTATTCACAACCTGGAGATTCAAGTGAGAGAACTTTCCTATGAATTTTGTATGACAAGAGTGGAAGACTCTTTGAGCAATATAGAATTACATCAACAAGAGAAATATAAGGTTATCATACTTAGAAATGGGGAATAGCACAAAAAACAATGGGAAATCAAACTAAACCCTATCTTGTAGAAGATCAAAAGATGAAGAAAGAGGGTGAAAAAAAGAATGACAACTCTCCCTATTATTCCCTAAATCTTGGTATACCACACTTGAACCAAAAAAACCTTGGGTAAATGTCCATAAAGAAAATCTCATCATTCAGATTAGTGATGACCAAGTGATATTCAACATGAATGATATATTAAAGAAACCAAAGGAGGGTGACTCATTCAGAAATGTTAATGTGCTCAAATTTTTGAACGAATGAGAGGACGAAAAACAGTTAACAACGGACATCAAGTTTGAAGAAGTTATGGAAGTCTCTATTTAAGAAACTAAAGAAGATGAGGATATGAGGGCCAATGAGGAAGAACCAAGAAGAGAACAACTCATGCTCTTATTGAGAAAACTGATGGATTCCATGAAAGATTCAGAAAGTTTTGTTATTCCCTATTTTGTTAACACTTTGCTCAAAAAAAGGATATTACTAAGCTTAATTGGCTTTTATAATTTTATTAATATTACCATTCTGATCATTTTGCAAGTTTTAGCTTACTTATAGGCTGCAAAACTGATGTTTAACAAAAAGGGTAGAAGTAAGTCGCTCATAATTGATCCTAGTTAAGTTTCCAATGATACAAGGTTAAGCTAATGACCATAAATTAGCATGTTTAGTAGTTAGATTTAAAATGTTGTGTTTAGTTAGATTTGTTTGTATTTTTAAATAAAATTTTAATGATTTGAAATGATCCAGAATTACTAATTCTCTTACTCTCTTTAAGCACTTCAAAGATAAGACAACATTCTCAAGCGTCAAGTTGATTTGCTCTCATCACCTCACCATCATCACCTCCATCATCATAAGGTTTTGTTCCTAACCCTTTCCTTTCAAATTTATTCTTTATTTTTGTTTTATTTTATTTAATGTTATTTCCTTCTGTGTGTGTTTGTTTGTCTCCTCGCATTAAGGACAATATATTGTTCAAGTGTGAGGAGGGTTGTGTGTTTTGCTTTGAGTGTGAATTTTGGCATATTGTTATGTTAGTGTGTTTAGGTTGCATATTGTAAATTGTATGAATGCATCGATGGCTTAGATGGAATAAAGTTGATTTAATTTTGAACATAATCTATTAGTTTGTGAAGATTCATTAGCTTGCAAAATTAGTGATCTTGGTTCTTTTGATAAAATATGCAAGTTAATTAGGATTCAGTGTTAGTTTATCACCCTATAAGTTGTCATATTGATTCATAATTTTAGGTCTTTTGACTAACTAGCATTGCTAGTATTTTTCATAAAAACGAGTAGCTAAAGCAACAAGTTAGCATTAATTAAAAAAATGTTCATAAATTTTAAATAAATAACTATTCTACTGACCTTCGGGTTATGAATAGAGTTAGTAACCAATCGAGCACGTGATGCAGCTGAATAACTAGATTGACACACATAACAAATGTGTGCCTTCATGTCAAAAGGCTATAATGACATTCCAACTAAGCAACTTACTAAAAACATGACTTAACTGAGTAACCGGATCGACATTCATCACTAGTGTTTTCCTCTGTGTAAAAAGACTAGGTCCATGTCCATAAAAAGTAACAAAAAAAGAATGTTTTCTAATAAAAACCTACCGAACTTGTAAAGAGCTCAACTTTTCATGAAAATGTATATAGGATTAGTTACAAAGTTTGATTGACCAAATAATTATTAATTTATGTGTACAATTGAAAGAGGTGAATGAACTTGACATTTAAGTTTTGATTAATATGTATATTTAGTCCAGAGTTCCAAGACATGGATTTTGCATGTTAATAATTTGGAATAACTTGAATGATTATGCTTAGAGTTAAATTTGTTTCATGAAGTTAAAGTCATTGCCTCATTATTGCATTATGTGCTTTGTGTTTTTGTGTTGTTTTGATTGCTTGAGGATAAGAAAGCATTTAAATGTAGGGATGATGATAACTGTAAATTGCATCATGTTTTAGGGCATAGTTTGATATGTGTTTAGCCGTTAATTTGATCATTTAGTATGTGTTTAGGCTAGAATTGTGTGACTTTGTTAATTGTTTGTGTTTTAAGTATTTTATGGGTTAGTACAAGCTTTTGAGCTTAAATATTATGTTTTTAAGGTACATTGATGTGTTTGTTAGTGTTTCAGGGTCAATGCCGAAGAATGGAGGAGTTTTAGAGGAAACCTGGGCCATAATATAGGCCTACAATCGTGGTAGGCAAGCTAAGATCATGACAAAAGCACCAAGATTGGCCCACGATTGTGGCCTGCATGCCACAACCATGATAAAGAGCTTACTCAAGGGCCACGATTGTGTCATATAGACCACAATTATGGCCAAAGTCAGGAAAACATAGGGACACTTCCAGACTTAAGTTTTTGAGGGACTTTTCGGTCTTTTCGGACCTCAAAAGGACCCTAGGTTAGCCTGAATAGAAAAACCTATGAAAAGAACAAGTGGTGAATAGAAAAAAAGGAGTCTTCATTCAGCCACACTGGAACCCTAAATAGAGAATACCAAGAGAGAGAGAAAGAAGAAGAAGGAAGAAGAAGAAGGAAGAGGAAGAAGGAGCGGTCTCGACGTGCTCCCTGGATTAGGAGGCTTTTCAATGCTACTACTTCCCAGATCATCCATTCTAAGTTTCTATTTCCTTTTTGTTTCAATTTTATTCATGTATAATGTTAAGATGGATTTTATGATGATAGATGGTAGAATGATGATGATGTTTTAGCTCTTCTTTGAGATTTATTTTGATTTAATGATATTCAAGTTAATTTTGTGTTATTTGGATTGGGTATTATGATTTGTTGTCTTTCTTGCATAATTCGGTAATAAAATAAGAGGGTGAATCGGATAAAAAATGATTGGATTGGATTAATAAGAGTTAGGCGATTCATCAAAACCTATAGCTAATCATATCGGTAATTGTACAGAAAGAGATCCCGTATGAGACTCTATAGTTTATTAGAGTGTTTTAGATCTAATTAGGGTTGTAAGTCTTTTGTAATTGAAATCTTACAAATTTTATAATCCAATTAGGGTTTATAAATTATAGTTTAATGGTTATAATTCAAGAGAGAGTAATAAGCCTTAGGATAAACTAGAACCAACAACTTATTAACATATAATCGACTAGGTTAACATTAATGATAGGTAAAATCCCTTTTCTTATAACTTAGTAAATTATTTGGTTAACTTTCATTGTATTTCCTTATTGTTCAATTGTTAATTCCTACGTGTTTAACTTCTTATTTAATTGGTTGAATTTAATTCTCGTATTTACTTTCTGTGGAATTGTTTATTTTCAGTTTCATATATTTTTAGCCTTAGATTTTTTTAAGATTTAGATTATTCTCTCTCCTTGTGAGATCAACACCTTTAATACTACACTACGAACTGTGAGCTTGCAGAATATTGAGGGTTTATAATATTAAAACTTACCCTAATCAAAACACTAACAAACACATCAAAGTACTTCATAAATATAAAATTAAAGCTCAACGTCATATTCTAACCCACAAAACACTTAAAATACAAATATTTACTAAGTAACATAGTTCTGACCAAAACACATACTAAACAATCAAATTAACAACCAAACACACACTAAACTACCCATAAAAACACGATGCAATCTACATCTATCAACATCCCCACATTTAAACGTTTGCTTGTCCTTAAGCAAACAAAAACAAATAAACAAACATCAACAACCAAAACACAAAACACACAAATGCGATAATGAGGCAATGGTATTAGACTTAATGAAACAAATTTAACTTCTAATACAATCCCTAAAGTTGTTCAAACTTATTCACTTGTGTAATCTGTGTCTAAGTACTTTGGACTAAATATACAAACTAATCACATCAGAATGGTTTAGGTAAATCTATGAAAATTACGAACTACATATTTCCACATAATGGTCCTGTGTAGTTATAAAACTTAATGTACTATCGCAATCCCATATAGTGGTCATGCATAGACGTAAACATGAGGGAGTATATGAAGGAGCTTTGTGCCACTAGCGGGAAAACGGGAGAAGCCTTTACTTGGTCAATGTGCACGTGACATTCTTAAATGGATTTCACCAAACCCACATAACATTTAATTCATGGATCAAAAACAATTTGCCCAAATGGCACTGATAGCGTGTGTCGAGTGCACTACAAAATGTACCTGACTCAATACACTAAAATTTGTATTTGTGGTAAGTCGGGATCGAATCCATAGGGAATGTTCGGTTAATTTTTGTAATGAAATTAACTGATGCAATGAAAGTAAATGGGGGGTTTTGGGTTTCAAACAATTTAGAAATTAAAGTAAAAGTAAACTACCGAAACAAATTAAAACAAATAATCGAAAATGAGAAAAGTGTTGAGTATAAGTAAGGTCCAGTTCTAGGGTCAATATCGGCCTAAACACAATTAAGCATATTCCTTTCTAGCTAAAGTCTTTACAATTCTTTTCAGACTATTGATATGAGACTAATAGAACACTCTACAAATCTCAGTTTTCCCTTAGGATGCATTTAATCAAAATAAGATCATTAATTAAACCTAACCACCGAATAATATAGGATATGATCTCTAGATTCAATTTAGCAGTCGCATTATAAATTTGAAAACGATCAATATAGGTAGTAATCTCACCTGTTCAGATTATCCAACCTAAGTTGTGTTGTTCCTAATGTTTAATGATCTTTAGATGCTACTCACAAACATCAATAGTAACGATTACGGATTACAATCAATATGTTTAGCAATAGGTTTGAAATAAAACGATCAAAATAATATATTAAGATCATTAATCCTAAAACCATCCAAATCAATACCAATAATACAACAATCCAAAAAGAAATTACAACTTCAAAATGATAGAAATAACTTAACTGCGACTTGGCGTCGATATTCCTATTAAACCGACATCGAAAAACTAGCCCTCCATCTCTATTTTTATTCTCCAAGAGTGGCTCATATTTTCCATTTAATGTGGCAGAATCACGTTACCTCATCTCTCTTTTACTGTTCACGATGGGACCAATAAAGTGGTGAGTTTAATGGTCCATGCTACTACCCTCTCTCATGTCTGCGCCAACTCCAAGTCGCTAGCCCTCCAACGTCTCCAGCCACTTCTTGCTTCGGTCTTCATTTCTTTTTGCTTTTGCTGACACTGCAGCTTCGATTGGATAATTAAAGATGCACAACACTTAAAACCCTACTGCTCACATCCTTTTTTGTATGCTTTCCTCTTTGCGTCTGCATTTTGTATTAAAACGCATCTGCTACATAAATGTAGTATATATACTACGTTGATTAAACGCAACATACACCGTGTTAACGTAGCGTTGCAGCATGAATGCTGCAACATTCAAGCTGCATTAAACGCAGCGTAGCCTTTTTTTTTCAATTTGCTTTGAACATCTTCTCCTTTTGGTCTCAAATATATCTTCATATCTAACCTAATAGTCAACACAAATTGAAGACAAATTAAGTAATTTATCTTAAGAATAGGATTGAAATCAAATGAAAATACATGAGAAAAATAATATAATTCAATCCTATCAAGCACCTTGTTGGAAACTTGTTTTTCTTACACATGAGATATTTCAAGAAAAAAATGTTTTTGAAAACCTGATTTCATAAACTTGAATCTTTTTAAAATGAATCATTTTCAAAATCTTTTCATAAAGCATCAACACAATTCATGTAGCAAACATATAACAATTTCTCAATTCAACCAAGAAGAAAATAAATGCAACATCTATGATGCAATTAAAACCATTAAGCTTCCTTAATTCAAAGAAAACAATGAGTGGTTTATTTACTCTATTTTAAACATGTACCCACCTTGAATTCCTTGCTTGTAAACATGCTTAAGGATGTCTTTGCTCTTGCTCCTCTTGCCTCTCTTGCCTCACTTGATTTCCTTAAACAATAACCAAAATTCCATTCAA